>CABHPH010148163.1:0-70255 GCA_902168325.1 Peromyscus nudipes | reverse complement strand
GAGGAAGAAGAAGAAAAGGAAGAATTGGAAGAGGAAGAGGAAGAAGAAGAGGAGGAAGAGGAAGAAGAAGAGGAGGAAGAGGAAGAAGAGGAAGAGGAAGAGGAAGAAGAGGAAGAGGAAGAAGAAAAGGAAGAATTGGAAGAGGAAGAGGAAGAGGAAGAAGAAGAAGAATGAGTCTAATTTGTGTTGCCTGTATATCATTGGAAAATGATCAAATCTTGATAACCAACTCCCCAAAGAAAATTAGGTCCTTCCCTACCTGCACTCTTTCCAGAAGCCATCAGTTGTGGTATACTTCAGAATACTTATCACGGTTTTTAAGCTTTTTGATGGCTTTCTGTCTAGGCATTTACTTTGGGGTAGGGGTGTAGGGGCTGTCATATAGGCCTTCTATTTCACTGTTTCTCACCTGTGAGTCTACAATCATCAGTACCAGAGAAAAAGTAGCCTCCTTGCTCTTTACCATCAGTAGTAGTATGGATCATGGACTTCCTCATTGTCTCAGGCAGCAGCACATGCCATGGAACTCAGTGTGGTCTTCAGTGGCAGAATAGACCATGAACATCAACAAGGCCTTCTGCTGCAGCATGAATCATGGACACTATCAGAAAACTACATAGCTTCAGATGGCAGCAAGGACCACAGACATCTGCAAGGCCATCAGTAGTAAAATTGTCCATGGATGGACAACAGCACAGCACTCAGCTGCCTTAAGACCAAGGACACAGCCATAGTCCTCTATGGCAACACAGACCTCTGACATCAATATAATCTCAGGTGGTAGGACAGGCCATTCAGATCAACATGGTCCCTGGAAACATAGACATCTCCATGGCCTTCAGTGTGTGTTATAATTTTGATGGGGATTGTGTTGAATCTGTAGAGTGCTTTTAGTAAGATGGACATTTTTACTATATTAATCCTACAGATCAATGAAAATTTCCATCTTCTGATATTTTTTCCAATTTCTTTCTTCAAATACTTGAAGTTATTGTCTAACAAGTGTAGTTGTAACTTTGTAGCTAAAAAAGAAACACACTATCCAAGTAAAGAGAAAAGCCGAAGAGGTCAGAGCTAAGAGCCTTGACTGCTTTCAGTTCGCTAGTCACTCCCTGAAGCAACGACTCTCTGCTCAAAAGGGGGTTTGTCCTTTTATAGAATTCTGTTCTGCCTTCTCATTGGTTGTAAGCCCAACTGCCTAACTGCCACATCACTACTTGTTCGCCAGACTCTGGCTATGGCTTGTTAATAGCTCTGACCCCTAGGCAACTTTATTTATTAAAATATAACATTTTAATACAAAAGAAAATATCACCACAAACAAGTCTTTTGCTTGCTTAGCTTTGGTTACTCCAAGGTATTTTATATTATTTGTGGCTATTGGGAGGGGTATCATTTTCCTGATTTCTTTCTCAGCCCATTTGTCATTTGTATATAGGAGGGATGTTCATTTTTTTAGTTACTCTTGTATCCAGCCACCTTACTGATAGTGTTTATCAACTGTAGAAATTCCCTGACAGAATTTTTGGGGTCTTTTATATATAGTATTGTATCATCTACAAATATCAATACTTTGTCTTCTTTCTTTCCAACATTTACCTCTTCAGTCTCCCTCATTTGTCTTATTGCTCTACTAGAACTTCTATTACTACATTAAACAGATGGGGAGAGAGTGGATAGTGTCTTCTTATCCCTGAGTTTAGTGGAATTGTTTTGAGTTTTTCTCCTTTTAATTTGATATTGGCTACGAGCTTACTGTAAATTGCCTTTATTATGTTTAGTTATGTCCCTTGTATCCATGACCTCTCCAAGACTTTTATCATGAATGGGTATTGGGTTTTGTCAAAGGCTTTCTCAGAATCTAATGAAGTGAACATTTGGTGTTTTGTTTTTTCTTTCAGTTTGTTTATGTGGTAGACTATACAGACAGAATCTTACATGTTGAACCATCCTTTCATCTCCAGAATGATGCCTATTTGATCATGGTTAATGATCTTTTTGATGTGTTCTTGGATTCAGTTTGCAAGTATTTTATTCAGTATTTTTGCATCAATGTACATGAGAGAAGTTGTTCCATAATATTCTTTCTGTGGAGTCTTCATGTGGTTTTGGTATTAGGGTATGTGTGGCCTCATAACATAAATTGGGCAGTGTTCCTTCTGTTTCTATTTTATAGAATAGTTTAAGTATTATTGATATTAGCTCTTCCCTTAAAGTCTGATGGAATTTGGCTCTAAAGCCATCTGGCTATGGGCTCTTTTTTTCGGAACATTTTAATGACTGCTTCTATTTCCTCAGGGGTTTTGTATCTATTTAAATTGCTTATCTGATCTTCTTTTGACTTTGGTTACTGGTATCTATTGGGAAAATGTCCATTTCTTATAGATTTTCCAATTTTGTGGAAAACAGATTTTTTTTAAAGTATGAACTAATGGTGCTATGGATTTCCACAGTCTATTGTTATGTCTCTCTTTACATTTTTAATTTTCTTAATTTGAATATTCTTTCTGTGTTTTTTAAGTTAGTTTCGATAAGGGTTTGTTTATCCAGTTGGTTTTCTCAAGGAACCAACTTTCCATTTCATTGATTCTTTGTATTGTTCTCTTTGTTTCTATTTTATTGTTTTCAGCCTTCACTTGTTTATTTCCTGCCATCTCTTAGTCTTCTGTGTGAGTGTTTCTTTTTGTTCTAGAACTTTCAGATGTGCTGTTATTTCACTACAATGAGAGTTTTCTAATTTCTTTATGTAGGCACCACATGTGGTAAACTCTCCTCTTAGCACAGATTTCATTGTGCCCCACAAGTTTGGGTGTGCTATGCATTCATTTTCACTGAATTCTAGAACATCTTTAATGTTTTTCAGGAGCCATTTAGTGGAGAGTTCTTCAGTTTCCATGAATTTGTAGGCTTTCCATTGTTTCTGTTGTTTTTGAAAACCAACTTTTAACCATGATGGTTTGATAGGATACATGGGGTTATTTGAATTTTCTTGTATCTCTTGATACATGCTTTGTGATCAGTTTTGGAGAATGTTCTGTGAGGTGGTGAGAAGAAGGTTTATTCTTTTCTGTATGGGTAAAATGTTCTGTGGCTGTCTTGGCACCATTTGGTTCATAACATCAGTTAGCTCCATTATTTCTTTGTTTATATCCTGTCTATTTGTGACAGTGAGGTATTGTAATCTCCCAGTATTAATGTGTGATAGTTGATGTGTGATTTAAGGTTTGGTAATATTCCTTTTACAAATGTTGGTGCCCTTGTATTTAGGGCATAGATGTTAAGAATTGAAATGACATCTTGGTGGATTTTTTCTTTGAGTACAAAGTATCCTTACCCATCTCCTTTCACTAATTTTGGTCTGAAATCTATTTTGTTAGATATTAAGATAGCTACATTCACTTGCTTGTTAAATCTATTTAAATGGCATAACTTCTAACCCTTTACTCTGAGGCAATATATATCTCTGTTGCTAAGGTGTGTTTCTAATATGCAGCAGAATCATGGATATTGTTTTGCATCCATTCTGCTAGACTGTGTTTTTTTAATTGGGGAATTGAATCTGTTGATATTGAGAGATATCCGTGACCAATAGGTTGTTAATTCCTGTTATTTTGTTGTTGGTGATGGTGTTGGTAGAGGTTATGGTGGTGGTGTGTATTTCACTTCTTTTAGTTTTGCTGGTATGAAACAATTTATCTCTTGTTTTTAACAAATGTAGTTAATGGCCTTGGGTTGGAGTTTTTACCATTATCCTCTTTAGGGATGGGCTTGTAGTTAAATATTGCTTGAATTTGATTTTATTATGAAATTTCTTGTTTTCTCCAACTATAGTGATTGAAAGTTTTGCTGGGTATACTACTTTGGACTGATATCTATAGTCTCTTATAGTCTGCAGGACATCTGTCCTGGCCATTCTGCTTTTAGAATTTCCACTGAGAAGTCAGGTGTAATTCTCATGGTCTGCCATTACATGTTACTTGTCCTTTTCTCCTTGTAGCGTTTAATATTCTTTCTTTGTTCTGTACATGTAATGTTTTTAGTTAATATGTGGCAAGGGGGCTTTGTTTTCTGGTCCAAGTTATTTGGTGTTCTGTAAGCTTCTTGTACCTTTATAGGCATGTCCTTCTTTAGTTAGGAAAGTATTCTTCTATTATTTTACAGAAAATATTTTCTGGGCCTTTGGGCTTGGAATTTTCTCCTTCTTCTATTTTTATTATTCTTAGGTTTGGACTTTTGAGAGTATCCCAGATTTCCTGGATTTTTGTGTCAGGAATTTTTTAGATTTAATATTTTCTTTAACTACTCTGTTTCTTCTACTGAATCTTCAGTGACTGAAAGTCACTCTTCCATCCCTTGTATTCTGTTGTTGATGCTTGCATCTGTAGTTCCTGTCCAGTTACCTAGGTTTTCCATTTCCAGAATTCCCTTGATTTTTTTTCTTTATTGCTTCTATTTCCATTTTCAGGTCTTGAAATGGTTTATTTGTCCTCTTCAACTGTTTGTTTGCTTTTCTCTTGTAATTCTTTAATGTATTTATTCATTTCCTCTTTAAGGACTTCTATCATTTTCATAAGTTGATTTTCAGGTGATTTTCTTGTGCTTCAGATGTGTTGAAATTTCCAAGCCTTCCTGTAGTAGGATATCTTGGTTCTGATGGGGAAATTGCTTTGCTGCTATTGATTTTTTCCCCACACTTTAGGTGTCTGGGTTTGGAATGATTATATTTCATGGTGCTAATTTCTGAGTTTGTCTTTGTTGGATGGATGTTTTGTTCTTAGTTTCTGTTTTTCCTTGTTCTTCTGGTCTTCGTGGCCTAAAGTTCTGACAAGAGATATGACCTCTGGTGTAGAAGAGAGTCTCAGCTGGAGTTGTAAGTGGTAAATATTGATTAGGAAGGGAGGGAACTTTATTGACAGTGTCAGGTAGGGGGTGGGTACTTAGAGAATGGGAGAGGTATTCAGATGGGCCACCTATCTGTAGTTCTAGAAGCTGAGTTTATCTATCTGTTCTTTCAGCTGGTATGGCCTGCACCTGTTCTTCTGACTGGTTTAGCCTGCACCTGAGTAGTGGATATCTGCCTGAGTTGGTGGAAGAGGCACAGAAACAAGATGGGCATGAGGCAAGAAAGAGTAGTAGCTGATTGTATCTTTATAATCAGAATGGAGGGTATAAGAAAGTTGTAAGGCAGATGGGCTTCTTGCTCATTGTTCTGATTGGACCAGTGCTGTGGGATGTTCTATATGCTATGAATGTGTTACTCTGATTGGTTGATAAATAAAAGGCTGATTGGTGAGTAGCCAGGCAGTCAAGAATAGGTGGGATAAATAGACAAGGAAAATTCTGGGAACAGGAAGGCTGAGTAAGCAGATACCAGCCCATCTTCCAGGGAACAGCATGTAATAGCACATAGGTAAATCCACAGAACATTTGGCAACATATAGATGAACAGAAATGGGCTGAGTTTAAATGTAAGAGCTAGTCAGTGGTAGGCCTGAGCTAACTGGCCAAGCAGTTTCAATTAATATAAACTTCTGAGTGATTATTTTTTAAGTGGCTGCAGGGTCTGTGGGACAGGGCAGGAGTGGAGAAAACATCAGCTACAAATGTCACCCAAAGGATCCAGTTTCCACCTGAAACCTGAGTATACTTAATAAGCAATTCTAAATGGAGCCAAAAACAGGTTCCTGCTTTAAGTCTCATGCAGGCAGCGAGACACAGCAACATGCTGGCTTGAGCTACTCTATGTTGGGTTTGGGGTGTGTGGACTTGAACTATGTCATGTTACACACATGCCACATTACACAGAGGTATCTCCAAGCTTCGCACTATGCTGTGTAGTAGATATAGCTTTTCCTAGTTAAAAAAGGAAAAGGTTTCTGGGCTACATGCTGCTTTAATGGAGGCATAGACCCACTACTTCCGAGAGTTGATGGTACGCATGGCCCAGAGCTGGAGGTGAATTACCTCCAGCATGTTGGGATGTTTTGCGGAGTCAGCAGTCAAGGCTTCTGCTTCAGTACTAGCCAATGCAGTTTAAAGCAATAGTTGCACAATAAGGCAATTCAGATGGAACAAGACTTTCAATGGTTTAAAATGTGTGTAAAAATGTACGTAGGCTTGCAAGAGAGATGAAAATGAATATAGACAGGTATATAAAGAAATAGTTTTTAAAAATAAAATCTTTAAAGAGACAATAAAGATAGTACAAAAACAAGCCACATAAAGATGGATATTATACAGAGAATCTGGATTGTATTGTCCTTGGGAATTTTAACTGCAGAAAGACATTTGATTGTAAAGGCTGCTCAGTTAAACCAATGTATATATTTTAAAGGTACCTTGACTTCAAAATTTGGATGTAAGGATATGTTGCTTTGGAAAGGATGCTTTGCTTTTGTTTTCACAGGACGCAAGAGGCTATGGATTTGTTCCAGATTAAGATATATCAGGTTTGACTGGCCAAGACCCCCTGAAAGGTCTCCAATGACTCCATGGTCCCAATCATCCAACATCCAAAATCAACTTCAAGGCAACTGTTTCAGAGAATACAGCATCACACACTACTTCAGTCAGGACTTGACCATAATCCTAAAATTTTCTTTGTGTCCTCATAAGATTACCAGCGCCCTCTATCAGCAGGAAGTAACCTAGAATACTAGGCTCACATTCCAAAAAAATGGATTATGGGTGTTTGTCTTTGTTTAGGTTGTTGGTTACAAATTGTTATTGGTCATAGTCAATCTCTTTCTAAAAGAAGAAAGGAGGATATGATATAGAAATATAGTATACAGATATATGATAGGATAAAAGGGTAGATTATTTAACCTACTTTTAAAGAGCAACAACTTATTTAAAATGTTTTACACTGCTATGGATTTTAGTTTGTTGATAAAAATTTAAAGTTAATTTTGTTGTAATATATAAATATTTTTACTCTTGTTTAAGGTATTATGTGTATACAACTCATTTAAAATTGTAATGTATCATTAAGAAATACAGATTGTTAACCATCTGTGATAATCAAACTTATAGTCATTAGTTTAGTTTTCTTGGTATACATAGATATATTTCAGATAGATAGGTAATCTTCAAACACTTCAAAGACCTACAGAATATGGCATTTAAGATGTTTTGAAAACTTAGACTTTTCTGGACAATGAGACACATCTGCTCCTGGCAGCACCAATTTACTTCAAAGAGAAAGATGGGCATTGAAGACACTCCATATGGAGTTTATTTTCTTCTTGGCAAAAATAGCCATTTGGACCAGAAACTGTTCTTGCCTGGACTGTTTGACAAAATGTTGTATTGACTGGACATGCAGGACCCATAGGAAGGTGACCACTGCCCTTTTCAAGGCAATTGGATTCTACAGGAAACAGGAAGAAGCAACTGAGAGACTCTAGGCCCTTGGGCTGAAGATGGATGCTCCAATGCTGCAGAGGAACGTTGGATGACTGTCTAGGCAGGCAGCTGTCTGTTATTTCAGGAGTTTTGGAAGTTGCTTACAATGAATTTTCTGTTTACTTAGGTAATATATCCTCCTGGGGTCTTTGATGTAGTGGAAGACTAGGTAGTTATAATTATGGTTTTCCCTGGTTATGATAAGAGATATGATAGATATAAAACTTAAGACTCACAAATATAAGATAGATAGAATATTTTATTTAATTTTGGCAAATACAAATAGACTAAATATTATAACTGTAATTCTTGCTGTATGTAATTTTACTGTTAAAGTTAAATCCTTCCTTTTTGATTTATAAAGAAAAGAGGAGGTGCTGCAGGATGTTCTATATGCTGTGAATGTGTTGCTCAGATTGGTTGATAAATAAAAAGCTGATTGGTCAGTAGCCAGGCAGGAAGTATAGGTGGGGTAAACAGACAAGGAGAATTCTGGGAACAGGAAGGCTGAGTAAGTAGACATCAGCCCACCATCCAGGGAGCAACATGTAATGGCACACAGGTAAAGCCATGGAACATATGGCAAAATATAGATGAACAGAAATGGGCTGAGTTTAAATGTAAGAGCTAGTCAGTGGTAGGCCTGAACTAATCGCCAAACAGTTTTAATTAATATAAGCTTCTGAGTGATTATTTTATAAGCAGCTGTGGGGGCTGTGCAGCTGGGCAGGACCAGAGAAAACATCAGCTACAGACCAGAAAGACTTCTTAACCATGGAGTCATTCCTTCAGCCACTATTGTGTATTTCCTAATTTCTACATTGGAAGGGACTCCGCCATCAAGAGGGTAGTGTGAGATTTTGGGTGACAGTGACAATCACTATACAGTGATATATATGACACCATATTTATAAGATGTTTTTTTTTCTGCCTGTGAATTCAGCATCAGTGAACCCATCACTTAAGTCATCTATGTAAAGCATCATGGTTATTGTGTAATGAAAGTCATTTGTAAGTTAATAGTTTTTTCAACTCAACTAAACAAACATTTTTGGGTGTGCAAACTGATCAGGACTATGTATTTTTTTCTTGTTCCTGGCTCTTTTGTTTTTGTATTTTATTTTATTTTATTTTATGTTATTTTATTTTATTTTATTTTATTTTACAATACCATTCAGTTCTACATATCAGCCGCGGATTCCCTTGTTCTCCCCCCTCCCACCCTCCTCCCCTTCCTCCCAGTCCACCCCCCATTCCCACCTCCTCCAGGGCAAAGCCTCCCCCGAGGACTGAGATAAACCTGGTAGACTCAGTCCAGGCAGGGCCAGTCCTCTCCTCCCAGGCCAAGCCAAGCGACCCTGCATAAGTCCCAGGTTTCAAACAGCCAACTCATGCAGTGAGCACAGGACCCGGTCCCACTGCCTGGATGCCTCCCAAACAGATCAAGCCAATCAACTGTCTCACCCATTCAGAGGGCCTGATCCAGTTGGGGGCCCCTCAGCCATTGGTTCATAGTTCATGTGTTTCTGTTCATTTGGCTATTTGTCCCTGTGCTTTATCCAACTTTGGTCTCAACAATTCTCGCTCATATAGACCCTCCTCTTTCTCGCTAATTGGACTCCTGGAGCTCCACCTGGGGCCTAGCCATGGATCTCTGCTTCCAGATCCCTCAGTCATTGGATGTGGTTTCTAGCATGACAATTAGGGTGTTTGGCTATGCCATCAGCAGAATAGGTCAGTTCGGACTGTCTCTCAACCATTGCCAGCAGTCTATTGTGGGGGTATCTTTGTGGATTTCTGTGGGCCTCTTCTAGCACTTTGCTTCTTCCTATTCTCATGTGGTCTTCATTTATCATGGTCTCCTATTCCTTGTTCTCCCTCTCTGTTCTTGATCCAGCTGGGATCTCCCGGTCCCCCAAGCTCTCTTTCCCTTGACCCCCGCCCTTCAATTCCCCCACTTATGTCCAGGCTGTTCATGAAGATCTCATCCATTTCTCCGTCATTGGGTGATCCCCGTGTCTTTCTTGGGGTCCTGTTTTCCAGGTAGCCTCCCTGGTGATGTGAATAGCTGTCCAGTCATCCTTGCTCCACATCTAGTATCCTCCTATGAGTGAGTACATACCATGTTTGTCTTTCTGAGTCTGGGTTACCTCACTTAGGATGATTTTTTCTGATCCATCCATTTGTGTGGGGGATCAGAGGCAGAGGGGACCTATGGGGGAGCAGGAGTGGGAAAAGCAGGCACCCCTGTTTCTTGCTGTATGGCCTCCACGAGAAGCATAATCTCTCTGAGCTTGAGTTTCCTCCATGATGTAGAACAAGGATGATAATCCAAGTGTCAGAACCTAAGGGAAGGTTAAGGGTTGTAGGGGACATTTCAGGCTTTGTGACTGACATTTGTCACAGCCATGTTCAAAGCATGACTAAGTACCTTGTGATGCTAGGACTCAAAGTGTCCACGAAGGTTCACTTAGAGGTTCTTTCCATCATACTCTAGCCATTCAAGCCCTGCTCAGGGATTTTACTTCCTTTGTCCCTGTAGCATGGTGGCCAATGGCCTATAGGAGACCCCACAGCTGGCACTCACAGAACAGGAAATTCTGCAATGCATAGAGTTTGTGAGTATCCCCCTGACCCCTTGCAGAAGGTAGTTACGTGTTTTGCCTGACCAATCTAGTTCAAGGATCAGTCCTCTCTCTCTCTCTCTCTCTCTCTCTCTCTCTCTCTCTCGTTTTACTTTTGGTTTGTACCTTTGTGAGGACTGGATAGAGTTTGTGGGCAGTTGAAACAAACCAGGATGGAAAGCTACTTTTTGATCATCTTTACATGTATGTATAAAAACATCCCTTACATTGAGGTTTGTGGACCTTTCAGAAGCCAAAGGTGTCTATTAAATAGCCCATTACCAGACGTAGAATATCTGCACTCAGATTGTTCACCAGAGTTGTCCTGAAGAACACCTAAAATTACAGGAGACTGTGTAGCTGGAGTTTTCTCCAGTTCCACCTGGTCCCGCAGTCACTCAGACCCAAATAAACACACAGACGCTTATATTAAGTAAAACTGTTTGGTCTAATGACTCAGGCTTCTTGCTAGCTAGATCTTACATCTTAAATTAACCCATTTCTATAAATCTATACCTTGCCACATGGCTTACTGGTATCTTTACATCTTACTTCTCATGGTGGTGGTGGCTGGTAGAGTCTCCTGACTCAGGCTTCCATTCCCCAGCATTCTCTCTGCTTATCCCGTCTATACTATACTTCCTGCCCGGCCACTAGCCAATAAGAGTTTTATTTATCAATCAATCAGAGCAACACATTCACAGCATACAGAAAGATATCCCAGAAAGACTGCCATTGCTCTTGGTTACAAAGCAGAACATGAGGGAAACATCCTATTACAGAAAACAGTAAACACATTGGTTATTGGACATGTCAACATTGTACTGACCAGGAAACTTTCTCCTTGATGACAGTTTTTTATAGTACTATACAGTCCTTGCAAGGATTCTTTAGGGGAAAAGAAATCAACAGTCTTTCTTACTCAGCAGTGAATCTCATGAACTCCTATAATGACCATCATGGCAAGATAGGGGTGTATATATGGGATAATGGCACAAATATAATAGGGGTAGCCAAACACTTTCTGTTTGCATTTAACTCCATTCCATAGGAAGAAACACATGCTTAGTTCTCTAGCCAAGGACCCATGAAGAAGAGCTCACAGACACAAGAATGGATCTAATTATTCTGATAAATGGTCTTAATAGCCAACTGCCTTCTAAGTTTGCATTATTTACCAATACGTTAATGTAGCCCTCAGCTATAATCAAAGAAACTACTTTTTGAAGTGGATAGTGGTTAACAAAGAAACTGACAATCCATCAAAATGCAAAGAATAATTGTCAGTGGAATGCTCACCCATAAATGAGAAATTAAAGATTCTATAATGGAAACAGTATTGACAATATTAATGAAAAATCTTTTTATCAGCATTGCAATGAATCATATTGTTCTATCTTTGGGAAACTGGGAAAATTTTGACATGATAGAATATAAAGATTGCTAAATAATCATTTTCCTTCCATACACAAAATCGAGACAATGAAAAATAATTGAAGACTCTGTCATAAGGCTGGTAGATAAAATTCATATTCATGTAGGTTTTTTTCATGATTGAATTAAAGTCCAGGTATTTAGAAGGAACACTTTGAAGACCATATCAGAACTTGAGATAAATCAACCTTCATTTACAGCTCCATTTCTTGATATAATCTTCAGGACAATCGGCTTTTCTGGAGTATGCATGACTTTCTTACCTAATATCAAGGGAATCTGGAATAGTTGAAAAAATACATTGATGAGTTAAATAAATCATCAGTTACACAGAAGGCTGACAGAAGCAATATACTAAGAACAATAGTGTTTTCTTCCTCTGTTGTCACATGTCTGTGTCCCTAGCATTCAGAAGTAAGAGGGAGGAGAAATACAAGGTTAGGACTTGCTTGGTTACAAAGCATGTTCTGTACCATCTTGAACAATATGGATTGCTTTCTAGAAATAAATAAATCTATCTTTATACGTGAATAAAAGACTTTTAACACTGTGGTGGTTTGAAAGACAATGGCCCCCAGTGGGAGTGGTGCTATTAGGATGTGTGGTCCTGTGGGAGTAGATGTGGACTTACAGGAAGTGTGTCACTATGGAGGTAGACCTTGAGTTCTCATATACTCAACCCATGCCCATGTTTCAGGCCACTTCCTGTTGCCTTTGTATTCAGATAAAGAATTCCTCATCACCATGTCTGCCTGCAGGCCACTGTGTTCTCTCTCATGAGGATAATGGACTAAACCTCTGAAACTGTAAGGTGTCACCTCAATAAAAATGTTTTCCTTTGTAGGAGTTACCATAGTCATGGTGTCTCTTCATTACAATAGAAACCCCAACTAAGACAGACAGCAAACCTCTAGAATTTCTTATACAGAATATAAAAACATGCTTCAATCTATTCCTACTTCCACATACATATTGAGCACCTAATCTGTAAAAGGCCCGAGACAAAATTGTAATGGCTGTCTTCTTTATTGTTCTAAATTTTAACTGAAAACTAGAAGTTTGAAATTTGTAAAGCACATTTGTGAACACATAGCAAGCACATTTTAAAAGGTGATATAAAGTTAATTTTCATTTTGTTAACCTGGAAAGAAATCCATGAGTAGGTTTGGTACGTGGTAATACTATCATAATGCCTTTACTTTCCAATCTGATACATGATATAGGGAGGAACTTTGGGTACCACTATGGCATTAATCTTCTCTATCTCTTCTAAAATTCTAGGATTGTGCTAAAAGGGGAATTTGCACTCATTAGTACTAATTTTTTAGATGACGTTCTTGTCAGTTTGTTAAAGAGAGGGCCCTCCTACAGAGTAATAATCCAGTATCAGCAGAAGAATGTGCAATTGTTGTCTTATAGTTTGAGAAAGGCCATCTTGTAGGTAGTTAGAGTTTGTTAAAGATTGTCAGATGCCTACAGATTGCCTATCATCAAAACAAAGTCACTCAACTGTATTCAAATTCAGAGCAGGAGGACAGCTGACCTAAAGTCACTAAAGGGAAAATGACCATGGAATATTCTTCTTCCATGAGGAAAACTTACTGAGTCATATTTAATACAAAGGTCATGAAATTAAACTTGTTGGGTATTGCTTCATTTAAGGTAATGACAGCATATTCTTAAGTTCTTCAGAAGAGATCTTTTCAAACATGTTTCTAAATGTGACACTTTAGATTAACAGTGTACACAGAAGGGGGCTGAGGATTTGTAACACTAGATGTGGTCACGGACTTCAAGGAAACAGTATTTTCTGGAGAGAACAAGGCAGATGCACATATAAACTTACAATGGTGTGACAGCATGCACAAGACATGTGACATGTGCAAACTCAAGCTGAAATGGTGTGTGTATGTGTGTGTGTGTGTGTGTGTATGTGTGTGTGTGTATAGAATCATAGTCCCATCCATGACTGAGGAGCTTTGATGTTTAATAGTTACTGTGAAAGGTAGTTTTTATTATTAATGCTGTGAACTCTCTTAAATAAACCAGATTTGAGACAAGACCACACATAAGAGCAGTCATGCCACAGAACATGGACTTGATTGACTTAAAAATTAGAGAGAAAAGTGGGAAAAGAACACATTGAGTGTGAGGTGAGGTGGGGATGGATCTGGGATGAACTGTGGTGATGGGGTGAATGTGATCAAAATGCATTATATGAAATCTCCAAGAATTAATAACAATGTTTAAAAGCATACATTAAGAAATGCATCTATAAAAAATAATTTTGTCAGTTTTTAGTATTTAAAATAGTTTAAAATGTTTAATGTATTTATTAAAAGATTTTAATACACAAATGTCCTCCAAGGCACCATTTTAATTTTTGGAGAGAATAAAGTTAGGTGATTTAGAAAGTAGGGGATGAACAAAGATTAAAAATACTAGTTGGAAGTGCAAGTGGCAGTTCATAGGTTTGGGGGTTGGTGAACAGTGGCAGTCTAAAGACACCATATCTAGAAGACAGAAGTAAATTGCACCGAGAAAATCTAGTGAAGGTTCTTGGCTTGGAAGGGACTTCATTGATATGAACTTATAGAATAAGAAGTAATAATGAATAAAAAAGGGAAGAAGCAGATGGATTTATAAGAACATAAGTAGGGGCCGGGCAGTGGTGGTACATGCCTCCCAGCACTTGGGAGGCAGAGCCAGGCGGATCTCTGTGAGTTCGAGGCCAGCCTGGGCTACCAAGTGAGTTCCAGGAAAGGCGCAAAGCTACACGGAGAAACCCTGTCTCGAAAAACCAAAAAAAAAAAAAAAAAAAAAAGAACGTAAGTAGATGCCTGCTAGTCTAGACCCGAGTTCCTAAAAGGTGAGGACAAGTGTATAAAATGGAAAAAAAGGAGTCCTTTATATGCCTGAAATGATTTAAAGCAGTGATTTTTGTCTCTAGCTATAAATGGGAACCACTGTGGAATGAGTAAAGCCACTTTGGTGGGTGAAACCTTTTGGACATTCTGAGATCACACAGGGATCATAAAGTGATCATTACACCTCTTGGAGACAAAACATGTACAATACATAAGAAAACTGAAACAAAATTTAAAAATATGTTCCATGATTGTAAGGGCCATAGAGTTTCAGGCTACCTGGAGAACATTGCCCATAGAATTAACTAAGCAGAACTCATAGAAGCTCAGAGACTGAAGCAGCAATCATGGAACCTTCATGGGTCTATGCAAGGCCTGCTGTATACATGCTGTGGTTGTTTAGCTTGGGGTTTTTGCAGGATTCCTAACACTGGGAGTAGGGGTGTCTCTGACTCTTTTGCCTGCTCATGGGACCCTTCTCCTCCTACTGGGTTGTCTCACCCAGCCTTGATATGAGCATTTATGCGCAGTCTCATTGCATATTTTTATGCCATGTTTGGTTGATATCCCTGGGAGGCCTAATCTTTTCTCATGAGAAATGGAAGAACAGTGGATCTGGGAGATAGAGGAGGTTGAGAGGGTCCTGGGATGAGGGGAGGAAGGAGAGAGGAGGCTGTGGTCAGGATTATTTTATGAGAGAAGAATAAATAAAAAGAAAATAATCTATTCCATGTGTGGTATATACAAGTATGAAAATGCTATAAAAAGTCTGTTATTTTAAAAAGGCATATATACTTGTAACAAGAAAAAATACTCAAATTCAATGATACTATATGTAAACATAAAAAGAATATCTTCAATGACTCTACATGATCGTAACATTTATTTACATTTAGAAACAGACCAACTATTTCAGAATTCAAGGGCCCTAGAGCTCACCCATTGCTTTATATAGATCTCTTGACAGAGAAAATATCAATTAAAGATAAAACTGTATATTCTATATATACATTTCATATATAAGTTAATATATATATATCTACCAGTTCATGAAAATGTCTATGAATAAAAAACAAAAACATTCCAAAAAGAATATGTTCGGCCTCACCTCTGTTTCTTCACAAGGATGCAGGGAAAAGTTCTGCATGATTTTGACAATTGCAAGCTTCATGTTAATGAGAGCAAACCTCATACCAATGCAGTTTCTAGGACCATATCCAAAAGGCAGGTATGTATAAGGATTGATGTTATCTTTATTCTCCTTGCTGAACCTGGTATCATGATTGAACAAGAACACAAAAAATAAAACATGAAATACACAAGAGCTACATGTGTATAGTTTTCACCTACAGTCCTCAGCCAGAATCATACAGGTCACTCCAGTATGTTCATTATTCCAATCAACGTGAGTTAATTCATCTTGAGATTTAAAAGTTAAAGTTCTTTTTACAACTTTATTGTAAAGGAGCTCCTGAAGTTAATAAGATGATGTATAGTGAATTCTCATTGATATCAAATGTGTCTTTAAAGCTTAAAATAACAAGGATGTCTTGTGTTCCCAGTGTGTGAACATTAGAAAATAAATTGATGAAGGAAGGAATTGCCCTGACCATAACACTTGAGTTGTGGATTTGTTCATTGGAGAATGAGGAGATATATGTTATAAATGAACTGTTAATATTCCATTCTCTCTTAAACATCCTCTCATTCGTTCCTGTCTTTGTTTTATTCTACTCATCCAAATCATTTTCCTCATCTTCCTCCTCTTCCTCATTAAGTCCCTGTCACATGATCTTTGACTGCCTCTCCCTCTTCCAAGAGTTATTAAGTGAGGCCCCGGACTTCCCTTCTGGACAAAAGTGAGTGCCCGCCCTCACCCTAGATCCTGTCCCTGGGCACCAGCCACCCCTGGGAAGACCTGCCCACCTTGGCCCCAGCCTCTGGCCAGCGAGCAGGCTCCCTTCTACCCCCACCCCTACTGGGAAGGGCGCCCTTCTCCAAGATCCCCTGCAGTCTCCAAGCCCTGCCCCCAAGTCCATCATCCCCAGAGACCCCCGCCACTTCCTGAGACTTAGAGACCGGCCCCCAGCTCCCATCCTGCCCCGGACTTCCCTTCTGGACAAAGACCTGCCATCTTGCCTCGGACTTCCCATCTGGACAATAGCTCCCATCCTGCTTCGGCCTTCCCATCTGGACAAGAGCTCCCAACCTGCCTCGGACTTCCCATTTGGACAAGAGAGTCCCATCTGGACAAGAGAGAGAGAGACTTCCTGAATCTGTCAGCTCTTTCTGCACCAAGTGCGCTGATAAGACCAAGATCGAACACAAGGAGATGGGCAGATGTCAAGGCAGAAGTACATACAACAAAATGAAGAGCAATACAGCATCACCAGAACCTAGCCCTCCTCCAACATCTAGAGCTGAACATCAAAAATTGGAAGAAGCAGAGGAAAACAGCCTTATGAATAACATCATGAAGAAGGTAGAGGCTTATATAGAGGAAAAGACAAAAAAAATGGCAAGAACGCTGTAAAAACCTAGAGGAAAGGACAATTAAAGTAGAAGAAAACAATAAAGTCCTGGAAGAAAACAATAAAGCACTGAAAGAAAGCCATGAAAAAGCAATGAAACAGGTCTAAGACCTGCAAAGGGAAATAGAAAAAATGAAGAAGACACAAAAAGAGGGAATGCTGGAAATAGAAAATCTAAGTAAACGATCAGGAACTTCAGATGCAAGTATAACCAACAGAATGCAAGAGATGGAAGAGAGGATCTCTGGCGTTGAAGATACGGTAGAAGAAATAGATTCATCAGTCAAAGAAAACACTAAAGCCAACAAAGCCATGACCCAAAATGTCCAAGAAATCTGGGACACCATGAAAAGACCAAACCTGCGAATAATAGGGATAGAAGAAGGAGAATACCAACTTAAAGGCGCAGAAAATATATTCAACAAGATCATAGAAGAAAACTTTCCCAACTTAAAGAAGGAAATGCCAATGAAGATACAAGAAGCCTATAGAACACCAAACAGACTAGACCCCCAAAAAAGTCCCCTCGCCACATAATAATTAAACAACTAAACATACAGAATAAAGAAAGAATATTAAGAGCAGCAAAGGAAAAAGGCCAAGTGACCTATAAAGGCAAACCCATCAGAATAACACCCGATTTCTCAATGGAGACTTTGAAAGCCAGAAGAACATGGACAGATGTAATGCAGACACTAAGAGACCATGGATGTCAGCCTAGACTAATATACCCAGCAAAACTTTCAATCATCATAGATGGAATGAACAAGACATTCCAAGACAAAGCCAGATTTAAACAATACTTATCCACAAACCCAACCCTACAGAAAGCACTAGAAGGAAAATTCCAACCCAAGGAAGTCAGATACACCCTTGAAAACACAGGCAATAGATAACACCACAGCAGGAAACCCCAAAGATAAGAAGTACAGACACACTACCACCAAAGAATAACAGGAATGAACAATCACAGGTCATTAATATCTCTTAATATCAATGGACTTAATGACCTATAAAAAGACACAGGCTTACAGAATGGATACGAAAGCAGGACCCATCTTTCTGTTGCATACAAGAAACACACCTCAAATACAAAGACAGACACTACCTAAGAATAAAAGGCTGGGAAAAGACTTTCCAATCAAATGGTCTTAAGAAACAAGCGGGTGTAGCCATCCTGATATCCAACAAAATAGACTTCAAACTAAAATCAATCAAAAGAGATCTAGAAGGGCATTACATATTCATCACAGGAAGGATCCACCAAGAGGAAGTTTCAATTCTGAACATTTATGCCCCAAACACAAGGGCACCCACATATGTAAAAGAAACACTACTAAAGCTTAAACCACATATAAAATCCCACACATTAATAGTGGGAGACTTCAACACCCCACTTTCACCACTGGACAGATCTCCTAAATGGAAACTTAACAGAGAAGTAAAGGACTTAACTGATGTCATGACCCAAATGGACTTAATTGATATCTACAGAACATTCCATCCTAACAAAAAAGAATATACCTTCTTCTCAGCACCCCATGGAACCTTCTCCAAAATCGACCACATACTTGGCCACAAAGCAAATCTCAACAGAAACAAAACAATTGGAATAGCCTCCTGTGTTCTATCAGACCACCAAGGTTTAAAGTTAGATTTCAACAACAACAAAAACTACAGAAAACCTACAATCTCATGGAAACTGAATAATGCTCAACTGAATCACCAATGGGTTAGGGAAGAAATAAAGAAAGAAATTAAAGAATTCCTAGAGATCAACGAAAATGAAGACACCACATACCCAAACCTATGGGACACTATGAAAGCAGTGCTAAGAGGGAAATTCATAGCACTAAATGCTCACATAAAGAAGTTGGAGAAATCTCACACTAGTGACTTAACTGCACACCTGAAAGCTCTAGAACAAGAAGAATCAAAGTCTCCCAGGAAGAATAGATGCCAGGAAATCATCAAAGTGAGAGCTGAAATCAATAAAATAGAAACAAAGAGAACAATACAAAAAATCAATGAAACAAAGAGTTGGTTCTTTGAGAAAATCAACAAGATAGACAAGCCCTTATCCAAACTAACCAAAAGACAAAGAGAGAGCATCCAGATTAACAAAATCAGAAATGAAAAGGGGGACATAACAACAGACATTGAGGAAATCCAGAGAATCATCAGGTCATACTTCAAAAACCTCTATTCCACAAAACTGGAAAATCTAAAAGAAATGGATAATTTTCTGGATAGGTACCACATACCTAAGTTAAATCAAGACCAGATAAACTATTTAAATAGTCCAATAAGCCCTAAGGAAATAGAAACAGTCATTAAAAGTCTCCCAACCAAAAAAAGCCAAGGACGAGATGGTTTCAGTGCAGAATTCTACCAGATCTTCAAAGAAGAGTTAATACCAATACTCTCTAAATTGTTCCACACAGTAGAAACAGAAGGAACATTACCAAACTCCTTCTATGAGGCTACAATTACCCTGATTCCTAAACCAAACAAGGATACAACAAAGAAAGAGAACTACCTACCTATCTCCCTCATGAACACTGATGCAAAAATACTCAATAAAATACTGGCAAACAGACTCCAAGAACACATCAAAACAATTATCCACCATGATCAAGTAGGCTTCATCCCAGGGATGCAAGGGTGGTTCAACAAACGAAAGTCCGTCAATGTAATACACCATATAAACAAACTGAAAGAAAAAAACCACATGATCATCTCACTAGATGCAGAAAAGGCATTTGACAAAATCCAACACCCCTTCATGATAAAGGTCTTGGAGCGATCAGGAATACAGGGAACATACCTCAACATAATAAAGGCAATTTACAGCAAGCCAACAGCCAACATCAAATTAAATGGAGAGAAACTCAAAGCAATTCCACTAAAATCAGGAATGAGGCAAGGCTGTCTACTCTCCCCATACTTATTCAATATAGTACTTGAAGTTCTAGCCAGAGCAATAAGACAGCATAAGGAGATTAAGGTATACAAATGGGAAAGGAAGAAGTCAAGCTTTCCCTATTTGCAGATGACATGATAGTATACTTGAGTGACCCCAAAGATTCAACCAAGGAACTGATACAGCTTATAAACACCTTAAGCAACATAGCAGGATACAAAATCAACTCAAAAAAATCAGTAGCCGTCCTATATACAACTGACAAACAGGCTGAGAAGGAAATCAGAGATACATCACCCTTTACAATAGCCACAAATGACATAAAATTCCTTGGGGTAACACTAACCAAGCAAGTGAAGGACCTATATGACAAGAACTTCAAGTCCCTGAAAAAAGAAATTGAAGAAGATGTCAGAAAATGGAAAGATCTCCCATGCTCATGGATAGGCAGGACTAACATAGTAAAAAATGGCAATTTTACCAAAAGCTATCTACAGATTCAATGCAATCCCCATCAAAATACCAACACAATTCTTCACAGACCTGGAAAGAATAATACTCAACTTCATATGGAAAAATAAAAAACCCAGGATAGCCAAAAGAATCCTGTACAATAAACAACCTCTGGAGGCATCACGATCCCTGACTTCAAGCTCTACTATAGAGCTACAGTAATAAAAACAGCTTGGTACTGGCATAAAAACCGACTTGTGGACCAATGGAATCAAATTGAAGACCCTGACATTAAACCGCACACCTATGAACATATAATTTTTGACAAAGAAGCCAAAAGCGTACAATGGAAAAAAGAAAGCATCTTCAATAAATGGTGCTGGCATAACTGGATATCAACGTGCAGAAGGCTGCAAATAGATCCATATCTATCACCGTGCACAAAACTTAAGTCCAAGTGGATCAAAGACCTCAACATAAATCCAGCTACTCTGAACCTGCTAGAAGAGAAAGTAGGAAGTAGTGTTGAACGCATTGGCCTAGGAGATCGCTTCCTAGGTATAACACCAGTAGCTCAGACACTGAGAGAAACAATCAATCAATGGGACCTCTTGAAACTGAAAAGCTTTTGTAGAGCAAAGGATACGGTCAACAAGGCAAAGCGACAGCCCACAGAATGGGAAAAGATCTTCACCAACCCCACATCTGACAGAGGACTGATATCCAGAATATATAGGGAACTCAAGAAATTAAACACCAAAATTCCCAACAGTCCAATTAAGAAATGGGCTATAGAACTAAACAGAGAATTCTCAGCAGAGGAAACACAAATGGCTGAAAGACATTTAAGGAATTGCTCAACATCCCTAATCATTAGGGAAATGCAAATCAAAACAACTCTGAGATACCACCTTATGCCAGTCAGATTGGCTAAGATCAAAAACACTGAGGACACCTTGTGCTGGAGAGGATGTGGAGCTAGGGGAACTCTCCTCCACTGCTGGAGGGAATGCAAGCTGGTACAGCCACTGTGGAAATCAATATGGCGCATTCTTAGAAAATTGGGAATCAATCTCCCCCAAGATCCAGTTATACCACTCTTGGGCATATACCCAAGGAATGCTCAATCATACCACAAGGGCACTTGCTCAGCTATGTTCATATCAGCATTATTTGTAATAGCCAGAACCTGGAAACAACCTAGATGCCCTTCAACCGAAGAATGGATAAATAAACTGTGGTACGTATATACAATGGAATACTACTCAGCAGAGAAAAACAATGACATCATGAGGTTTGCAGGCAAATGGAGGGATCTAGAAAAAATCACCCTGAGTGAGGTAACCCAGACTCAGAAAGACAAACATGGTATGTACCCACTCATAGAAGAATACTAGTTGTGGAACAAGGATGACTGGACGGCCACTCACAACACCAGGGAGGCTCCCTGGAAAACAGGACCCCAAGAAAGACACGGGGATCGCCCAATGACAGAGAAATGGATGAGATCTACGTGAACAGTCTGGACGTGAGTGGGGGTAATGAGGGGCGAGGGGTGAGGGAAAGAGAACTTGGGGGAGCGGGAGATCCCAACTGGATCAAGAACAGAGAGGGAACACAAGGAATGTTCATGGTAAATGAAGACCACATGAGAATAGGAAGAAACAAAGTGCTGGAGAGGCCCACAGAAATCCACAAAGATGCCCCCACAATAGACTGCTGGCAATAGTCGAGAAATAGCCCGATCTGACCTACCCTGGTGATAGGATGACCAAACACCCTAATTGTCGTGCTAGAAACCCCATCCAGTGACTGAGGGAACTAGATGCAGATATCCATGGTCAGGCCCCGGGTGGAGCTCCGGGAGTCCAGTTGGCGAGAAGGAGGAGGGTTTATGTGAACAAGAGTTGTTGGGATCAGGGATGGATGGAATACAGGGACAAGTGGCCAAACGAATGGAAACACATGAACTGTGAACCAATGGCTGAGGGGTCCCCAACTGGATCAGGCCCTCTGAATGGGTGAGACAGTTGATTGGCTTGATCTGTTTGGGAGGCATGTCTGTCTGCATGCTGCCATGGTTCCTGCCATGACGATAATGGACTAAATAAACCTCTGAAGTCGTAAGGCAGCCCCAAAGAAATATTTTCCTTTATAAGAGTTACCATGGTCATAGTATCTCTTCACAATTTTAAAAACCCTAACTAATACAGGTTTAAGCCTCTATAACAAAATTACAAAATATAGAAATGTCATTTTTTGGTCCATTAAAATATGTGTAGTTTTTACAATAATTATCATTATGTACTAAAAGCATTCTGAAATCAAACTTAAATGCAGCAAGGCAATACAAATTTATATTTAAGTGATTAAATTAAGAGACGTCTTAAAATACTTAAAGAAGTCTGGTTATGTGTGTGTTCCCTTTCTCAGGGACCTCATACCTTTCAGGACGGAATTTCTCAGGCTCTGGCCAGTATCTTGGGTCTTGGTGAAGAACATAGACAGGTATGATCACCTGTGTCCCTTTGGGAATGAACACACCATTGATTACAGCATCTTTCTTACTGAGCCTGTTAACCCTGGGAGCAATTGGATATAATCTCAGAGTTTCATTCACCACCATGTCCAGATATTCCATCTCTACCAGGGCTTCATAAGTGGCAGGTGCCTGGGAAAATTTAAAAAAAAAAAAGGTTTTGCTCATTTGAGATTTGAAACTAAATTTCATGTTAATTTACACAGTACTATTAAGTTTTTAGGAACTCAACATTCAACCCAGATTAATGATTGGATTTACCATTGATAAGTCCTATTCACCACAGTCATGTGTTGACATACTAAAGGTCCACTGAAATGCATGGTGAAGTGAATATGGGAGAACATTCCCATAAGCTTACACTTAGGTCCCAAGTCTTCATTTTTCTCATTTGTACTGTTTTCCTTTCAGTAATAATGAATGGCATATTATGTCAATCTTACTCAACATAAATCAGCTGTTAAGGGTGTCAAAATTTAATATAGGGAGTCCACAAGTCCAGACTGAGGAAATATAATGTGGGGGACATTAAATTCATTTTTAAAATCTATATCAATCCTTTAAAAGTACAACTCACACTTTTTAAATTCTATGACTGAATTTAATTTATTACTATAGATGTCCAATTTGAAGATTAATGTCATATTAAATAGGAATAATATATGAAATTACACTGAATAACTTCAGTAGAATCTTTTCTCTTTGAAACTCGTTATGGTAAAACAGCCTAAAAATGGAGATGAATTGAGCAAAAAGTTTCTATTCTAGTGAGAGACCCATTCAGCTCCACGCTCAGTTTCTGAAAGAAACTTTTCCTTGTTATTTCATATGTTGTTCTATTAAATCTCTAACTTTCAACATTCCAAAGGCTAAAGTCACCTGAAAAGGAGGTCTATATTAATCAATTAGGGATTGCTAGTTTAGATTGGATTGTGCATGTATCTGGGAGAGTTGATGCCCTAACGGTTCATTGATGTAGGAGGGTCTAGCAATTTGCATGTAGTACAATTTCCTGATTGGATGACCCTGGGCTGCATGAGAACAACTAGATAATGATATGTCATTGAGTTGGCCAGAGAGCAGCCAGCAACCTTAATAGCTCCTGCTGTGCTTCTTTGGCTGTGTGTGAGTACTTGGTCGGAAGCAGTGCTGTGTAGTGGCAGGCAGTCCTGCCTAAAAGTCTGTATCTTGAGTTACTGCATTGATTGTCCACAGTGTTAGCCTGCTATGTGAAAATGTAGGCTGAGTTAAATGTTTTCCTCCCCATAGTTGTTTTGGATCATGGCATTTGTCACAGTGACAGAATGAAACAAGAATAGGGAGGGGGTGAGTATGAGGTCTGAAGATGATTTGAGTACATGTCATTGACAATCCAGCCAGTCCCAGAGTTCAGGTACCTCACATACCATTGTACCCAGTTTTGGGCATAGATGAGAAGACAGCTCATATGATGTGTGGCTCTCACATTGTGGGACTCTGAAGGTACCATAATGTAGAGGTGAACAGTTTAAGTTAAAAGCTGCCACGATGTCCTTTGTTTTATTCTAATTATGTGATTAGAGAGAGGAATAATGAAGAGCATAGCTAAATCAGCCTGCCCAGAAAGGACCACACAAGACACCATTGATATCAGTCATGCCAAAGAATTTCCAGTAAAAATAATACAGCTATCAGGTCAATTGTTTAAGTTCTAGGGGTATGACTCAATGGTTAAGAGCACTGTTTACTTTTACAGAGGGCCAAGGTTCAGTTCCCAGTACACATATGGTAAGCACATATCCTAGAAGTCTAATTACTGGAAATCTGAGGCAATTTTCTGGCTACCTCACATTTTACATATGCATATGTTACAGATATATACATGCAGGCAAAACACCCATTTAAGTTTAAGGAAGACACTTGACTGACACTTGCTTATCCCTAAAAATCTAGAGAGATTTTATGCATGTTTTTGAATTGTTTCATTGTAGTTAGAGATAGTGCATATTACAGTATCAGTGCAGAATTACAGAGATTAGTTATTCTCTACACATATTTTTTTCCTTTTTTTTTAGATTTTCACAGGTTACTGCTGAAAGAATCACTTCTTACTGTATTTACTATAATTCCAAACTCAAGTACAGAAGGAGTGTTTCAAGTTGAGGTTTGACATTTTCCCTGTGGCTCCCAGCAACATCCACTCACCTTATTGGGCAGGACTGCATCAATTTCTTCCTGCAGTTTCTTCTGAACATTGGGGTGAATTGCCAGTAAATACGTAATAAAGGAAAGAGCAGAGCTTGTTGTCTCATAGCCAGCAAAAAAAAATGTGATTGATTGGGCCAGGATCTCCAGATCAGAAAGAGCTGAAATGAAATTAGACATTTTATGTCAATGATCAAAGCTGGTGCCTACGCAGAGCCGTCACCTGCTTTGTTCTACCATCTTTGACACAGGAAGGCACACTGCACTGTATCTACAATGCTGTACTGCCTGCAAGATATGCAAGGGCAATGGTGGCACAATACGACCTACTCCATGAGATGGAACTAAGATTGGCTCTGCTTAGGTGACCAAGAACCTGCAAATGGATATCCCAAGGACCAAGAGCAAAACCAAATAATACTGTTGTAAAAAAAAAAAGAAGAAATGAAGGGATAAAATGACTCCTAATGATATTCTGTTCTACTTGTAGATAAGTGCCTTGCTCAGTCATCATGAGAGAAGACTCCTCCTTCAGCTGATGGGAACAAATGTAGAGAACGACAGCCAGACAACAGGCAGATAGTGAGAGCATTTGGAACACTCAGTTCTAAGTGGGAAGTCTCCACCAAATCCCTCTCTCATAGTCCAGGGAATCCCACAGAAAAGAAGTCAGGAAGACTGTATGAGGCAGTGGGGATGAGAATACCAAGAAAACCAAGAATACAACACTCCAGTTCAACATGATGAAATGCCATATGAACACCCAGGGACTGAAGAAGCATGAATGGGGCCTTTGCAGGTATCTACCAGGTCCTCTGTGTATGTATTATGGCTCCCAGTGTTTCTATGGTATTCTTGAGTGTGCAAATGTGTGGGTCTCTGATTCTTGCATCTTCCCTTATAGACTCTTTTCTTCTGTTAGTTTTTCTTCCCCAGCTTTGATATATTAGTTTTTTTCTTTCTGTATTTTATTTTGTTATATTAGAGAATGAATGCATAAATGAAAACCTAGTCACTGGAAAAAAGGGAAACAACTGAGCTGTCTTTTATATGTGTTGGGAGAGAGAAAACCAGGTTTCTTTCCAAATGGCGTGACACTGGGAATATCAACCACTCCAGGACAGGCTTCATTCTCAAGAGTATTTGCCCAAAATATTATGGACTCCACAGTGTGTGTGTGTGTGTGTGTGTGTATATACTTTTATTTAGTCACATTTTAGTGTTTGTTTTTGGTACTGTTTTGTTTTTTCTCCTTTGTTTTGGGTAATTTTCTGTTGTATTGGGCTTTTGTTTGCTTTTGAAAATGAATTTAAACTTCGCTGGGTGGAGGGATCCTGAAGGCCTTTGGAGAGGGGAAGAATATGATCAAAATATATTTAAATTAAAAAATTGTTTAATAATAGAAAATAACAAAAAAATTGAGCATTGACTTCAAATGTGGTATTAACTATGGAGTTAATTAATTAAAATTTCCAAAACACACATTGGAGTACCCATGTATGGCAAGAAGCATTACTCTGAAATACTAAACCCAGTCACTGTGAGTAAAAGAATGAAGAGGAAATATATTATGGACATTGTGATTTTTCTTCTTTAAAGTGCTATGTTATTATGAAAGGAAAAATAAATTTCCACAGTTCCTTAAGCTACTGAACACACTACCAAAGTATGAAAGTTGCTATTTGGACACTGTGCTTCCTGAATGGGTGCTCTGAAAGCAGATTTGCATGTAGAGATTTTGATTCAGTGGCCCAGCCTGAGGCTGAGAATCAGCATTTGACTGATATAGTGACTCACATATCAATGAATACTCTTGGAATGTAAAAGCAATGCTCATAACAGAGCTTTAAAAGTTTCATTAAAATATAATTATTTCATTACCCTCTTTGTGTCCTTCCTCCTAACCCTCCCATGCCAAACCTCCACTCACTCTCAAATTTAGGGCCTCTTCTTTAAATATTTTTATTACAGACACAAATAAATAGTCATAAATATAACCGACTGAATCTACTCAGTTTTGCCTACTTGTACCTGTTTCTGTGTTGGCAACTTAGTATTGGATAAATAATCAGGGGCTCATCCTTTGGAAAGACTACTTATCTCTCTCTCTCTCTCAGATGACCTGAACTACCTGCATCTCTTCATCGATAGATGGGTTCTCATAAAATTTTCCCCATCTACGTTGGAATGTCAACTGTTGTTGGACCAATTCAGGTCTCAGTTAGGTAGCCATGTTGATGAGATTTCATGGCTGTACCTTCTCAGTCACAGAGGGAAGGTACAATAAACATAATATATTCTGTATGCCTATACACCATGATTTTAGAAAGTGCCTCAGTCTGCTGCCTATAACGGCAATTCTGTGTCTTTCTGTGAATTAGCAGGAAGATTTTTCTGCTTGAATGACCTCTTTACATTTCAAGAATCAACCCCTCCCTCTGTGCATTCCCTTTAGATACTAAATTATACTTAGTTACGTCTATGGGACTCCATGTCTTTGGAATTCTGGGAGTTCATCATCAGCTGAAGAAAATCCACTCGGTGCTGAAAGGAGACAGAAATTTTAAAAGCAGAAAGTGGGTTGGCAGGCCAAAAATAAGGATGAAATGTAGAAGTTTAACTCTCATGAGAGGAAATAGCTCATTTAAGAGTTCAGCTAATGTTGTCTGAATTACTAGTAACACAAAACACTGACCCAGAGGTTTTCAGGAACAAAAAGTTCATCATAAGTCCAGTTGTGATGGCACACACTTTCATACCAGCACTTTAGAAGGCAGGCTCATCTTTGAGTTTGAGTCCAGGCTGGTCTATAAAATGGGTTTTAGGATAGCCAGGGTTACTCAGAGAGACCTTGTCATGAAAAAAATATTTTTTTAAATAAGTCTATCAGTGTAGTGTATTATGCTGCCATGTCCAACACCATTTCTCATTGCTTTTCCTCATTCTAAGCATCTGTAGCTATTGATGACAGACTCTTGGCTGGATGGTTGTAGTTTTTTTCTCATTGACATATTGTTAACTAATATCTCATACTCATCAACTGGTGTTTCTTGAACTGATTGCTAGGTTTTATGTGATTGCCTACTCTCTTCCTTAAGGTTGCTGTTGCTGTGAAGAGACACCATCAACTTGGCAACTCTTATAAACAAAAACATTTACCTCTGCTGGCTTGCTTACAGTTCAGAGATTTAGTCCATTAGCATCACGGCAGAAAGCAAGGAGGTATACAGGCAGACATGGTGCTAGAGAGATAGCTGAGAGTTCTTACACCTTGACAGGCAACTGGAGGTGGTCTGAGACACTGGGCGTGGCTTAAGCATGTATGAGATCAAAGCCCACCTACACAGTGACACCCTTCCTCCAATAAGGCCACTCCTACTCCAAAAAAACACACCTCCTAATAGTGCCACTCACTTTGGCAGCCACTTCCTTTCAAGCAACCACACCTACAAATGTTCCAAACCCCAGAATACTAGCAAAGAAGCAATGGCACCACCTCAGACATGATACTGACTCCCTGACAGCCTTCTGTCAGCATTTTTCTTCCAACATCCTTATCCTTAATCCAGCATGTATGCTGTATTAAGCAAAACTGGGTTATACAAGTGGCAATCTCAATGGTCAAAGATATTGGCAAAATTCTAAGCATGTTACAAATTGAACAGACCAAATACATCAAATATCTGAAGAAAGCTTTCTATGAGGAATGTGTGTCTTTTGACATCATTGCCATAGGATTAAATAAATTTTGTCATAGTTTACCTCTTGGGTATTTTCAAGTCGTTCTTTTTTGGTCTTTTCTATAAATTTCTTAAAAAATGATGTAGCATCACTTGGAAACAAGCAGATGTTTAATTTGCTATATATTCTGGAAAGGAATGGAAAGAGTACTGTAGAGAAAAGAAAAAATGATTAAAATAAAAATTTAAGTTTTTGACAGTTATTTTATTCACCAATTGCAAAATTTCAATAATTTAAGTGAAATATCAAAACAACAGGAATAATTGTGTAGAAATGAGTTTAATTACAAAATATAAAAAGTATATCAGTTCTAAAAGTAATTGAATTTTAAATAAAAACACAAAAAGAAGAGTTCAGCTCCAGGAAGATTCAGTGTGCAATTCTATGAAATATTTATCAGATAATTCTTACCAGTTCTTCACAGGCATTTCTAAAACTTACAAAACTAGGGGAGAGTGGAGAATTGAATCTGGTTGTTTCTTCTGCCCTGTTACTAAAATCAGAATATATTTTTGGGTGGAAACCTGTGTAGAAATGTGACTGAAATATACCAAAGACATATTATCAGTAAAACACTTACCAACTGAATGCAGAAACATGAGAAGAATTCTGTTGTAGGCTACCCAATGAGGCACAACAAAGAATAAATCCAAATCACACCAGCAAGCAGAGATGTAGTATTTTGAAAATTTTCAGATAAAACCTATCATTCCTTCCTAAGTAATGTTCTCAGAAATTTGGGATCAGCAGGGATTTCCCTTAACTTTATGAGAATTGTTAATGGAAAGTAAGAGCCAACATAGAAATTGAAGGAGAAAGTCTTTCCTTAGTCAATGAGAGTTTTCTCACTCTATCTTTACTTCTACTCAGTGATTAGAATAAAAAAGCAGGTGCATGTATTTATCTTTTGTGCTATAGCATGAATACACACAACATACCTGAAAATAAATTGTAATTGTCTGCTCTGGAGGCTGAGTCAGAGAAACACAAGTTTGAAGCAGACTGGATTACTAGATAGAATCTGTTTAAATATTAAAAAATTGCAGTGTTGGTGATGAAAGGTACAGCCTTTTACATACTAGCCGAGCACCATGTCATGAAGCTCCCACTCTAGCATCTGGGTTTGAGGAAGCGTCTTGATTTAATGTAGGATAGGGCAAGGACTGAATTCTTCTCACCTCTACTGCCCTACTGCAGGGATTAAAAAGATTCCTCAGCACTGTTGACACAGTCCTGTTCCTCTACTTTAGTGTTTTCATATCTACTGTAACAAATAAGACCAATGATTATAAAGAAAACATCATTTGCAAAATCATCAAACCAAATAATCATGGTCTAACCACTGCACACTGGTCCATCTGCCCCTATCGCAGTCATGGGGGATGGTCCAGGAAGAACTTGATGCTGAAACTCAACATAAGGAATATCATGGAGCAGGACTTTTGGGGAAAACAATGCAGAGGGTCTCCCAGTGATGAGATAACCCAATATTCTGGATATTTACTTTTATGAGCCAATAGATCCACTAAATTACATTTCCTCCTACAGCTATTCCTTTTTTTTATACCACACCCAAGGTCAATGTAGGAAGGCAGGCCCAGTTTCTCAATATTCACATTTTATGTAATTTTTTTGCTTTTGGAAATGTTTTCATTCATCCTTTCTTCCACCTTAGTAACACAGACTGTCCTGGTTACAGGACTTCTGTGGCTCAGTTTCCTGAGAGATGGCACTGTTCTACACAATGTGACTGCATAGGCTTACCTCTCTTTTTCCAATTTACCTTTAACCCAAACTGTGAAATCTTTCTGTACCCCCAGTTTTTACTCTATCATGATGTTTTTGCTGCTCCTCTATGTCCCATTTAGTAACACTCTATTAATCACTAATCCCACCATGACTTATTTCCCTTTTATTTCTACTTATACCCACAACATATAACATGTCAGTATAGAGAGAATGGAGTCTTCCTTTTCTCCATAATACAGTTGGCCCTTAAAGAATGACTAATGACTGTTTTGAAGTCAACTGCTACACTAATTTCATAGATTACACTAATTTCAGAGGATCACTGGGAAAAGAGATTGGTGCCCTGAACATAAGCCTAAGAGAAGAAAACATCATTTCAACCCTACTACAGCCAAGTCTTTCCTGAACACTGAAAGAACTCCAGCTGAAGGGAGAAAGATGAACACATGACTATCTCCTGAATTAATCCCAAGGAAAGCATCAGAAACAGAGTGGGTCACAGAGCAGACAGAAGGTGAGGGCATGAAGACAAGGCAGAGTAATCAGATCACGCAGTCATGAACAGTGATCACTTTGTTAAACAGTTGTAAGTTTTGGGTATTTAAGAAAAAAAGTCTATGACTTTCAGCATAGAGCAATGGCAAGAATTCCATGTCATAAGCATAGAAAATATTATCATTAAAATCATAGAACCGGAGTTCCCAGCTGAAAGACAGACATGTCCATCAAGATCCAAAATAGATAAAGAGAACAACACAGATTAAAAAGGCCAGAGAAGAAACTTCCCATTTTACATTAAAAATAAATGTGAATACACTGAATAAAGTATATTGGAAGCTTTGAGAATAAGGACAAAGTCACATATAAAGACAGGTCCATGAGCATAACTCCTGAACATCAAAATGGAAAACAAAAATGCCAGAATGGCATAGAAACTTGTATTTCATGTTTGGAAAATAAGAGCTACTGAGCAATATATGTATAAAACATGTATATATATTAAATTCCTATTTATTATAATCATAGGAGAAAAAGACCTATCCATGCTATGCCATGCTATAGAATTTTTCACAATGAATTCTGCTTGTTTTATATAATGTAAAGGTTGGATTGGACTGAAGAAAAAAGTAAATACAGTCAAGGGGCTAGAGGAAAAATAATGATACTAAGACAGCTGTTAAGAAAAGAGGGCCAAGACAATACCAGACAGGAGAAAAACAATAAAATGTCAGGAATCATTGCATGTCTTTCAATAAAAAGTCTGAATATTAAAAGTCTATATTCCTTTATCAAAGGACACAGACTAAGGCTAAAGATAGTGATATATGCTTTAATCTCAATACTCAAGAGCCAGAGGCAGACAGATCATTATGGAATTCAGAAAAATCTTGTCTACATAGCCAGTCCTAGGCCACTTAGGAATACATGGAACCTGTCTTTAAATAAAAAGATAAGTAAATATTACACAGACTAGCAGATTGGATTAGCAAGCATAATGCTTTTTCCTTACACTAAGAAATGTACCCAAACACCAAATACCAATGGAGGAAATAAGCGTGCATCACTAATCCAATATCAATTTAAAGCTAGTCACATGGATGTAGAAAATCAATTTATACACTGTAAGATAACCATCCACCCACACAAAATTGCTATTCTAAATATATATGCATCAATATGTGCATTCCATTTCATAAAACAAATATTAGATATTATGTCACAGAATAAGTTCTGCAATATAATTTTGAGTGACTTATACATCCATTTTTAAAATAAATATACTATCCATATGAAAATAACCAGAGAAACATTGGAAATAGATGACATTAATTTAACTTTGATTCAAGTTTCATTCAAGAGTTGGATGAATGATTCAATATATGTAAATGTATAAATCTAAATCATGACATTAACAGCTCAAAGACAGAAATCACATGATTATCTCATAGCTATCAAAAAATACCAAGTATCTGGCAATGATGGATAAACACATGTGATATTAAAATTCAAAAGGTGATTAAGAAACAGATTATACAAGAGTGAAGGTAAGATGAGGGAGATATTTGTCTATTAAGTTTCGATTTGGCAGATCTGTCCAGTGGTAAGAGTGGGGTGTTGAAGTATTCCACTATTAATATGTGGGGTTTTATATGTGATTTAAGCTTTAGTAATGCTTCTTTTACATATGTGGGTGCCCTTGTGTTTGGGGCATAAATGTTCAGGATTGAATCTTCGTCTTGTGTGATCTTTCCTGTGATGAGTATGTAATATCCTTCTTGATCTCTTTTGATTGATTTTAGTTTGAAGTCTATTTCACTGGATATTAGGATAGCTACACCAGCTTGCTTCTTAAGACCATTTGATTGGAAAGACTTTTCCAGTCTTTTATTCTTAGGTAGTGTCTACTTTGAATTTGAGGTATGTTTCTCGTATGCAGCAGAAAGACAGGTCCTGCTTTCATATCCATTCTGTTAACCTGTGTCTTTTTATAGGTAAATTAAGTTCATTGATATTAAGGGATATTAATGACCAGTGATTGTTTATTCCTGTTATCTTTTGGTTGTAATGTGTGTGTACTTCTCTTCTTTGGGGTTTACTGCTGTGGGGTTTTCTATCGCCTGTGTTTTCACGGGTGTATCTGCCTTCCTTAGGTTGGAATTTTCCTTCTGTGCTTTCTATTTGGCTGGATTTGTGTATCTTAGAAAATTGGGAATCAATCTCCCTGAAGACACAGCTACTTGGGTATACACAAAAGGAATGCTCAATCATACCACAAGGACACATGCTCAACTATGTTCATAGCAGCATTATTTGCAATAGCCAGAACCTGGAAACAACCTAGATGCCCTTCAACTGAAGAATGGATAAAGAAAATGTGGTACATATACACAATGGAGTACTACTCAGCAGAGAAAAACAATGACATCATGAGGTTTGCAGGTAAATAGATAGAACTAGAAAAAAAAAATCATCCTGAGTGAGGTAACCCAGACTCACTCATTATTGGATACTAGATGTAAAGCAAAATAACCAGACTGCAACTCACAATTCCAGGGAGGCTACCTAGTAAAGAGAACCCTAAGAAACACACAGGGATCACCCAACTACAGAGAAATGGATGAGATCTACAAGAGCAAACTGGATGTGAGGGGGTTAATGAAGGACAAGGGTCAGGGGAAAGAGGGCTTAGGGGAATGGTAGGTCCAACCTGGATCAGGAACATGGTGGGAGAACAAGGAAAGAGATACCATGATAAATGAAGACCCCATGGGAATAGGAAGAAGCAAAGTGCTAGAGAGGTCCCCAGAAATCCTCAAAGATACCTCCACAATAGACTACTGGCAATGGTCGAGAGAAAGCCTGAGCTGACCTAGTGTGGTGATCGGATGGCCAAACACCCTAACTGACATAATAGAACTCTCATCCGGTGACTGATGTAAGCAGATGCAGAGATCCATGGCCAAGTCCCAAGTGGAGCTCCAGGAGTCCAATTGGCAAGAGAGAGGGGGGATTATATGATCAAGAAATATTGAGACCATGATTGGAAAAGCACAGGGACAAATAGCCAAGCTAGTGGATACACATGAACTATGAACCAATAGCTGAGGAGCCCCCATGGAACTGGATCAGGCCCTCTGGATAAGTGAGACAGTTGATTAGCTTAAACTATTGAGGAGGCCACTAGGCAGTGGGACCAAGACCTGTTCTTAGTCATGAGCTGGCTTTTTGGAACCTGGGGCCTATGCTGAGACATTTTGCTCAGCCTTGGTGTAGGGAGGAGGAGACTGGACCTGCCTCAACTGAATCTACCAGGCTGTGATAAATCCCCAGGGGAGACCTTGCCTTGGAGGAAGGGGGAATGGGGCATAGATTGGGGGGGACGGCTGGGGATGGGAGGAAAGAGGACAGGGCAATGTGTGGATGATATGTAAAATTTAAAAAATTATAAATTAAAATAATAATTAAAAAAGAAAAAAGTTCAGCAAAATAAAATAGCGGCACTTAACAAAAAAAGATGAGGGAGATAATTTTGTGGATATGCTATGAGGAACCTCTTTAAGTTGTATGCTAATTAAAAGAAATCTAAGATCTTAATATAGTTGAAAATAGACTACATACCTTGAGAGAAAGCCAATGGATTGAAAAAATCAATTACAAAAAGCTTTCTGGTGTTTCTCACAAAGGGATCCTGAGGATTGTTGAGGGAATCCACCTTCACTCCAAACAAGGTACCAGTGATCACATCCATGCTGTAGGCCCCAAAGACGCTGAGTAGAGAGACATGGGAGTTAATGAGTTACTCACACAACCTCTGAAGTATGGGACCATTTGTCTGCAGTAATATCAACACAGCCTGAGTTTACTACTGTGGTGTTTTCAGCATGATTTTACTACCCACATCATTTCCAGAAAATTCTCCCTCTTTAGTTGGATGAAAGAGAGGCAGAAGAAATTTGTTTCTTGCTGATACTTTTCTAAAACACTCAGCAAAACCTCATGATTTACATTGTTGAAATTTACAGCTATAATATTCTTGCCAAACCAATGACCTCTAATGTAGCACATAAATCCTCATCCCACATTTCTTAATCCCCACATCTGCAGCTTTCCTAAATTTTACTCTTTCATTCTAAACTACATAACTGTCTTCTAAAACATATAAGATGACAACAGATAACCTAATTTTGTCTCATGTACATAAGGGAGAGAGTCTCAAATGGTATTGTGGGAACTTTTACTTAATGTGTGCTTCACAGCAGGGTAACATCATGCCTCTTACTCTTGATCTGGAATAATTTTAGCTACCTGTCAGGCAGAGGGAGGTCTCTAGATGGGGCACAGAGTCCCCAGCGAATGCATGCACCACTACTCACTCTCTCATGGTGACATTCTTGCCCTTCTCTACTTCCCGACTCATGTTTTTCACCAGCGCGTCTCCATATTCTTGGATGATGTGGAACATCTAAGCACAAAACACAACACAGTCTCCTGGTAAATGGCAACATCTGAGTCCCCAAATAACAAGTTTTTTGAAGTTATAAAAAGATCATCATATTTTTAAAAGTACTATATAAGACAAAATAACAACAACAAAGCAAAACAAAAAAGACCACCCTTAGCAATGTAATGATCAAAGCAGCATCTCTTAAATAGTATGATATTATTTCTACCAGTCCTCCAATAGATTCTATTACATTTACAATAAAATGTTCTTCATTAACTTACCTCCTTCAATTTTCCACTGCTGAAGGTTGGTGTGAGCAATGATCGAATTCTTTTCCATTCTTCATTCTCAGATCTTACTATAGCTTTTTTCATAAATCCACTTGGGCCAATAGACTACAACACCAAGAAAAACAGATTTTGTCCGCCATTAGATTTGTTATATTAACAGTTATAAAACCTGTATGAAATAAACAACATTTCTTAACAGCTACTAACCCTCTTCTAGGTGGCAGATTTCATGCTATTTTCTCAAACTGGCACTGGAACAATGGCTCAGTGGTTAAGAGCCCTTGCTTCTCTTGCAGAGGACTCTGGTTCAATTCCCAGCAACCACATTAGGTGGTTCTCAACTGCCAGTAACTGCAATTCAGAGTATCTGATGCCCTCTTCTCTTTTCTGTGAGTACTTACACACATACAGTATACATACATACACAGGCACACATATGTGATAAAAAAATATGTAAAATGCCTCAAAATTAAAGATACATACAGCCATCTGTGTGGGATAAAACTATTGTATTACAATCTTCATTCCAATATGATTCCCTCTATAGAAAAAATGCCTTTCTATGTGAAAAGACAGGTAGGAAACCAAAAGTATTCTCCAAGTCAGTATAGAAAAAGTAGGTTTCTTAGGTTTCTATTGCTGTGATAAGGACAATGAACAAAAGCAACTTCTGATGTAGAGGGTTTATTAATCTTATAACTCTCAGGCCACAGTCTGTCACTGAGAGAAGTTAAGGCAGAAACTCAAGCCAGGAGCCTGAAGGCAGGAACTGAAGCCAAAGCTTTGGAGGAATGCCACTTACTGGCTTGCTCACCATGGTTTGCTCAGCCTAGTTTCAAATACAACCCAGGACTAACTGCCCAGGTTTGGCACCAACCACAGTGAGTTGAGCTCTGTAGTTAATGAAGAAAGTACCTCACAGCCTTTCTACATGTAAGCTGATAGATGCATTTCTCAACTGAGGTTTGTCTTGCTCACTATGACTACGTTTGTTTCATGTTGCCAAAATGCAACCAGAACAATAGAATACATATAGGAGGGCTGATGGGTGATATTGCCTGTATGCTGTGAATGTGTTGTTCTGATTGGTTGATAAATAAAATTCTGATTGGTCAGTAGCCAGACAGGAAGTATAGGCAGGATAAGCAGACAAGGAGAGTGCTGGGAAGAGGAAGCCTGAGTCAGGGGACACCACTTGAAACACATGACAACACATAGATTAACAGAAATGGGCTGAGTTTAAGTGTAAGAGATAGTCAGTGGTATGCCTGAGATAATGGCTGAGCAGTTTTAATAAATATAAGCCTACATGTGTTTACTTAGGTCTGAGCAGTTGCATACTAGGAGGGACACAAGAAAAATTTCAGCAACAGAGGGCTATATTGGTTAACTTTTCCTTAGACCAGCTTTGCACTTACAAGTACCTTCATCTTGAGCTATTTTGAAAAGAAGTGACATGACATAATAATCATTAAATTATCACAAATACTAAAGGACTAGATATTATTAGCCTGAGCATTAAATAAATATCATGGAAATGTCTCTCCTTGATTGTGTATTCTGACATATAAGCAAAAGACCCCTGTAATTCTCTTTTCCCAATGTAAAGTTCCTTCCACCATATGTCCCTGTATTTGGTTCTAACTTGGAATATTTCAATAGTTGTTAATGATATAAATACATGGTAATAGAGAGAGGAAACCTTCATACACAAGGTAAAAACTGCATCAAATAAAATCTTCATCCAACACCTCACTTGGAAAGAAAGCCTGGTTTTAACATTAAGAAACTCTTTTAATGTCTGTCCTCACCTTTTACTGCATCTCCACCTTGTGTCTAGCTATTGTAATAAGAGAAAAAAAGATAAACTAAAAGGCATGCAGATTTCATTGGAAATGGAAATATTTCCATATTCAAGTTGTGTTACTAACTATGTGGAACAAATAAAGACTATACAATAAAAAATTTAGGAAATCAAAAGTGACAGGATACCTACAACCACTCACGCCCGACGCTCAGGGAACATTGTGGAAGACGTGGGGAAAAGACTGCTAGAGCCAGAGGAGTGCCACAAAGGGCTGGACTCTGGGAGTGACATGGGTATGACTCACATGGACTCACAGTTGCTGTGGTTATCCTCACTAGACCTCTGGAAGATCAATCTAATTTCAAAAATCCAGCACAGATGGGAACGAGGCTCTTGATGTCACCATCCCTATCTGTGGAGCTAGTAAGAGTTGCAAGAGCATTTTTCCATGTATATCTTTAACACATCTGTACTAAAGAAGTGCAGTGCCTGAAGTGCCCAGAAGAGGGCATCAGATCCAATAAGATTGGATTTAGAGATGTGTTTCAGTACCACTTGGATACTAGGAATTGAACCCTGGTCTTTCCTGATAGCAGTTAGTTTTCTTAATGCCTGAGCCATCTTTCCATATGCAGTATTGTAAAACTGATAAAAGCATGTCATAGGCACTAGCGTACAAAACTACTGTTTGTAGCAGGAAACTCTAAAGACCTTATTAATAAAATACTCAGGATCCAGGTATTGGGGTGAATGCTGAAAGATGAGAGAAACAGAACAAGCCACAGCTAACCTCACCTCACCAACTTCTCAGCTGATCTTGTTTCCTCAGACTGAAAGTCTCTGAGTCCTCATCCAAATGGATCTCAGCTAAACTGCTTCTAAATGCTAAAAGCTTAAAAAGGCTCTAGTTCCTGGTCCTCACACCTTATATACCTTTCTGCCTCCTGCCACCACTTTCTGGGATTAAAGGCGTGTGTCACCATGCCTGGCTGTTTCCAGTGTAGCTTCGAACTCACAAAGATCTAGATGGATCTCCGCCTCCAGAATGCTAGGATGAAAGGTGTGTGTGCCACCATTTTCTGACCTCTGTCTACCTAGTGCCTGTTCTGTTGTCTGACCCAAGGTAAGTTTATTAGGGTGCACAATATATTGGGGAACACAATATCACCACAACTGTTGTTGCTACAAAATGGAATGTGATGGTAATCTAATTGCCTTCTAGATTCTTATGTTTATGCCCTCAGGTCACTGCTGTTAGTGTTTGTCTTAGAAGTTTCATTTTACCGCACCTGTGACACCAGTGAAAACCGGAGACATAAGCACACCCTGCACAGACTGGGAACAGGTAAGGCCCCATCTTCAGACTGGGAAGACCCAGGAGCACACTCCGTTCCCCTCCCCCAAGCCATTGGAGCCCCAGGGACCAGCTAGCTGCCTCTTCCCTTGGCCCCTGGCCAAGAAAACAGCTCCCAGTCACACCAGTGAAAACTGAGACATAAGCCTCTCCTGCATTGATTAGAAACAGAAAACAGGTCCTACCCTGCACCAATAGGGGATAGCTGCTCCCTGAGGTAGAGTCCACTGGGGCCCATTGGACTAAGATCTGTGCCTTCAGACACAGAACCCATCAGCACCGATTGCACCAGGAGCCCGGATTAGATCAAGAGCTCCCATTAGACCAAAAATGTCAATGGGGCCAAAAGAGGCTCCCTCACACATAGACAGCACTTGCATGGAGTGTAGAAAGAGATGGGTAGACACCAGTGCAAAAATACAGTCAACAACATAAAGACCAATATGCTGGTGTGGTACCATCATAGCATAGTGGTGCCATACCAGCAAGACCTAAACATCCCAAAGCAGAAGAAACAGAAGAAATAGACCTTAAAATGACTTGAGGAAGATGACAGAAGCCTTTAAAGAGGAAATGAAAACTACCCTTAAAGAATTTGAAGAAAAGACAAACAAAAAAAAATTGGAAGAAATCAATAAATCTCTTAAAGAAAGTCAAGAAAAAGCATTTAAACCAGTGAAGGAAAAGTCCAAGATCCGAAAACTGAAATAGAGACAATTAAGAAGACACAAACTGAGGGAATGCTGGAAATGGAAAATCTGAATAAACAAACAGGAACTACAGATGCAAGCATAACCAACAGAATGCAAGAGATGGAAGAGAGAATCTCTGGTGATTAAGATACAATAGAGAAAAGAGATTCATCAGTCAAAGAAAACACTGAAGCCAAAAAAGTCATAACACAAAAAGTCCAGGAAATTTGGGACACCATGAAAAGACCAAACATAAAAATAATAGGGATAGAAGAAGGAGAAGAATACCAACTCAAAGGCACAGAAAATATACTGAAGAAAATCATAGAAGAAAACTTTCTTAATATAAAGAAGGAAATGCCTATGAAGGGACAAGAAGCTTACAGAACACATAATAGATTGGCTCCAAAAAGAAAGACCCCTTGCCTCCTAAAAATCAAACCACTAAACATACAGAATAAAGAAAAAAATATTAAGAGCTGCAAAGGAAAAAGGCCAAGTAACATATAAAGGCAGACCCATCAGAATAACACCTGACTTCTCAATGGAGAGTCTGAAAGCCAGAAGGTCCTGGACAGACTTTATGCAGACACTAAGAGACCATGGATGTCAACCCAGACTATTATATCCAGCAAAACTCTCAATCACCATAGACGGAGTAAACAAAATATTCCATGATAAAACCAGATTTAAACAATACCTATCCACAAATCCAGCCCTACAGAAAGCACTAGAAGGAAAATTCCAACCTAAGGAAGTTACATAAACCATTTATATACAGGCAATAGATAATCCCACATCAACAAATACCAAAGAAGAGAAACGCACAACACTGCCAACAAAACATAACAGAAATAAACATTCACTGGTCATTAATATCCATTAATATCAATGGTCTCAATTCGACTATAAAAAGACATAGGCCGACAGAATGGATAAGAAAAGAGGATCCATCCTTCTACTGCCTACAAGAAACACACCTCAACTTTAAAGACAGACACTACCTCAGAGTAAAAGGCTTGGAAAAGACTTTCCAAACAAATGGACTTAAAAAGGAAGCTGGTGTAGCTATCCTAATATCTAATAAAATAGACTTCAAACTAAAATCAATCGAAAGAAATTGGGAAGGACTTTACATGCTTATTACAGAGAAAATCCATGAAGATGAAGTCTCAATCCTGAACATTTATGCCACAAAAACAAGAGCACCCACATTTGTAAAAGAAATATTACTAAAGTTTAAATCACACATCAAACCCCACACACTAGTAGTGGGAGATTTCAACACCCCATTCTCACCACTGGATAGATCAGCAAGACTGAAACTTAACAGACAAATAAGGGATCTAACAGGAGTTATGATTCAAATGCACTTAAAAGATATCTACAGAACATTCCACCATAACACAAAAGAATAAACTTTCTTCTCAGCACTCCATGGAACCTTCTCTAAAATTGACCACATGCTCAGTCACAAAGCAAGTCTCAACAGATACAAAAAAAATTGGAACAACCTCATGTATTTTATCAGACAACCATGGCTTAAAGTTAGATTTCAACAACAACAAAATTTACAGAAAGCCTACAATCTCATGTAAACTGAACAATGACCAAATGAATCACCAATGAGTCGAGGAAGAAATAAAGAAAGAAATTAAAGATTTCCTAGAATTCAATGAAAATGAAAGTACAACATGCCCAAACTTATGGGACACTATGAAAGCAGTGCTAAGAGGAAAATTCGTAGCACTAAATGCCCACATAAAGAAGTTGGAGAAACCTCACACTAGTGATTTAACAGCACACCTGAAAGCTCTAGAACAAGAAGAATCAAAGTCACTCAGAAGGAATCGACGTCAACAAATAATCAAATTTAGGGCTGAAATCAATGAAATAGAATCAAAGAGAACAATACAAAGAATCAATAAAATAAAGAGTTGGTTCTTTGAAAAAATCAACAAGATAGACAAAGCTCTTATCCAAATTAGCCAAAAGGCAGAGAGAGAGCATCCAAATTAACAAAATCAGAAATGAAAAGGGAGACATAACAACAGACAATGAGGAAATCCAGAGAATCAGGTCATACTTCAAAAACCTGTATTCCACAAATTTGGAAAATCTGAAAGAAATGAACACTTTTCTGAATAAGCGCCACATACCAAATTAAATATAGACCAGATAAACTATTTAAATATGCCAATAAGCCTTTAGGAAATAGAAACAGTCATTAAAAGTCTCTCAAGCAAAAAAAAAATGTTCAGGACCAGATGGTTTCAGCGCAGAATTCTACCAGAATTTCAAAGAAGAGCTAACACCAATACTCTTCAAATTGTTCCACACAATAGAAACAGAAGGAACATTACCAAATTCCTTCTATGAGGCTAAAGTTACCCTGATACCCAAACCACACAAAGATGAATGAAAGAAAGAGAATTACAGATCAATCTCTCTCATGAACATTGACGCAAAAATACTCAATAAAATATTGTCAAACCAAATTCAAGAACACATCAAAAAATTATCCACCATGATCAAGTTAGGTTTCATCCCAGAGATGTAAGGATGGTTCAACATATGAAAATCTGTCAATGTAATAAACCTTATAAACAAACTGAAAGAAAAAACATATGATCATCTCATTAGATGCTGAAAAAGCCTTTGACAAAATCTAACACCCCTTCATGTTAAAGGTCCTAGAGAGATCAGAAATAGAAGGAACATACCTAATCATAATAAAGGCAATTTATAACAAGCCAACAGGCAACATCAAATTAAATGGAGAGAAACTCAAAGTGATTCCACTAAAATCAGGAACCAGATGAGGCTGTCCACTCTCCCCATATTTATTCAATATAGTACTTGAAGTTCTACTAGAGCAATAAGACAACAAAAGGAGATCAAAGTGATAGAAATTGGAAAGGAAGAAGTCAAATTTTCACTCTTTGCAGATGACATGATAGTGTACATAAGTGACCCCAAAAATTCTACCAGGAAACTTCTACAGCTGATAAACTCCTTCAGCAATATGGCAGGATATAAGATGAACTCAAAAAAATCAGTAGCCCTCCTCTATACAATGATAAAAGGACTGAGAAAGAAATCAGAGAAACATCACCCTTTACAATAGCCACAAATGATATAAAATGCCTTAGGGTAACTCTCACTAAGCAAGCAAAGGACCCGTATGACAAGAACTTTAAGTCTCTGAAGAAAGAAATTGAAGATAACAGAAAATTGAAAGATCTCCCATGCTCATGAATATGTAGGATTAACATAGTAAAAATGGCAATCTCACCAAAGTCAATCTACAGATTCAATGCAATCCCCATCAAAATCCCAACACATCTTTACAGACCTGGAAAGAACAATACTCAACTTCATATGGAAAAACAAAAAACCCAGGATAGCTAAGAGTCCTGTACAATAAAGCAACCTCTGGAGGCATCACAATCCCTGACTTTAAGCTCTACTATAGAGCTACAGTAATAAAAAAAAAAACAGCTTGGTACTGGCATAAAAACTGACATGTGGACTAATGGAAGCAAATTGAAGACACTGACATTAATCCTCACACGTATGAACACCTAATTTTTGACAAAGCAGCCAAAAATGTACAATGGAAAAAAGAAAGCATCTTCAACAAATGGTGCTGGCATAACTGGGTGTCAACATGCAGAAGATTGCAAATAGATCCATATCTGTCACCATGCACAAAAGTTAAGTCCAAGTGGATCAAAGACCTCAACATAAATCCAGTTACTCTGAACCTGATAGAAGAGAAAGTAGGAAGTAGTCTTGAATGCATTGGCACTGGATATCACTTCCTAAATATAACCGCAGTAGCACAAACACTAAGGGCTACAATTAATAAATGGGAACTCTTGAAATTGAGAAGCTTTTGTAGGGCAAAAGACCCAGTCAATAAGAGAAAACGACAGCCTACAGAATAGGAAAAGATCTTCACCAACCCCACATCTGACAGAGGGCTAATCTCCAAAATATATAAAGAACTCAAGAAACTAGGCATAAAAATACTTAACAGTCCAATTAAACAAATGGGCTATAGAGCTAAACAGATAATTCTCAAGAGAAGAATCTCAAAAGGTCAAAAGACGTTTAAGGAATTGCTCAGCATCCTAAGTTATCAGGGAAATGCAAATCAAAATGACTCTGAGATACCATCTTACACCTGTCAGAATGGCTAAGATCAAAAACACTGAAGACAGCTTATGTTGGAGAGGATGCGCAGCAAGAGGAACACTCCTCCACTGTTGGTGGGAATGCAAGCTTGTACAACCACTTTGGAAATCAGTATGGTGCTTTCTCAGAAAATTGGGAATCAATCTTTCTTAAGACCCAGCTATGCCACTCTTAGGCATATACCCAAGGAATGCTCAATCATACCACAAGAGCACATGTTCAACTATGTTCATAGCAGCATTATTTTTAATAGCTAGAACCTGGAAACCTAGGTGCCTCTCAACTGAAGAATGGATAAAGAAAATGTGGTACATATACACAATGGAGTACTACTCAGCAGAGAAAATCAATGACATCATGAGGTTTGCAGGCAAATGGATGGAACTAGAAAATAACATCCTGAGTGAGGTAACCCAGGCTCAGAAGGACAAATATAGTATGTAGTCACTCATAAGTGGATACTAGATATAAAGCAAAGGATAACCAGACTGCAAACCATAGCTCCAGAAAGGCTAGCTAGTAAGGAGGACCCTAGAAAGGACACATGGATTGCCAGTGATGGGTAAATGGATGAGATCTACATGAGCAAACTGGGGTTGAGGGGGGGGGAATGGAGGACAAGGAATGGGGGATGAGAGCTTAGGGGAGGGGTAGTTTCAAACTGGAATGGGAACAGAGTGGGCAAGCAAGGAAAGAGATATTATCATAAATGAAGACACAATGGGAATAAGGAGAAACAGAGTGTTGAGGAGGGGGGTTCTCAGGAATCCACATGGATAACTCCACCATAGACTGCTAGCAGTGGTCAAAAGGGTACCTGAATTGACATACTCTGGTATTTGGATGACTGAATACCCTGACTGTCATCATGCAGTTCTCATGCAGTGACTGATGGAGACAGATACAGAGATCAATGGCCAGGTCCCAGGTGGAGCTCCAGGAGTCCAGTTGATGGGGGAAAGGAGGGATGCTGTGAGCAAGGGATATCGAGACCACGACTGGAAAGAGTGTAGAGACAACTAGCCAACCTAGTGGAAACGCATGAACTGTGGACCAATAGCTGAGGAGCCCCCATGGTACTGGACTGGGCCCTCTGGATAGGTGAGACAGTGGTTTGGCTTGAGCTGTGTAGGGGGCCGCCAGGCAGTGGAATCTGGACCTGTCCCTAGTGAATGAACTAGCTTTTTGGAACCTAGTACCTATGGTGGGACACTTTGTGCAGCCTTTGTGCAGGAAGGAGGGGCTTGGGCCTGCCTCATCTGAATGTACCAGGCTCTGCTGACTCCCCATGGGAGACCTTGCCTTGGAGGAGGTAGGAATTCAGGGAAGAAGCTTGGGAGGCAGAGGAGGGAGGACATCGGAATCTGTGGTTGGTATGTAAAATGAATATATATATATATATACATATATATATATATATATATATATAATTCCACCAGAAAAATATGTTGAAATGATGAACAATTTCATTAAAGACACAGGATACAAAGTCAGCTTACAAAAATCAGTAGCCTTTATGTACACCAGCAGGTTTAGGAGATCATGGATGCATTTCCACTTACAATACCTTCATAGTATGTGATAGACCTTGAAATGAACCAATCAAATAAGGGAAAGAACTCTACAGTGAAAGCTTTAATTCTCAGAAGAAGGAGATTGAGACACTACATCCTTTGAGTCTGGACTGGTTGAACTGGCATCGTGAAAATGGTGATTCTACAGAAAGCAAGTTACACATTCAAGGCAACACCAAGAAAATCACCACAACATTCCTCACAGAACATGAAAAAAAATCCTAAAATCAATATGGAATCAGAAAAGATTCTGAGTAGTCACTGCAATCCTTAATAATAAGAACAATACAGGAATAATTATCACTCTAGATTTCAAAATATGTTCTACAGCAGTATTAATAAACATAGTATCTTGCTGGTGCAAAAACAGATATAAATATCAATGGAAGAAAACAAAAGACTCAAACATGAGTACACATGATTACAGTCACCTGATATCTGACAAAGATTCAAAAATACATACTGGAGAAAAGACAGAATCTTAAAAAAAATATGCTACGAAACAAGACTATCCCCACATACAACAATCAACTAGACCCATATCGATCAGTTTACAAAAAACTAACTACAAATGGACCAAAGACCTCAGTGTAAAATCTGAAATGCTAGATCTTCCAGAAAAATACTGAAGCAGCACCCTAAAAAATACAGATGTAGTAAAGGACTTCAAATATTGGTCTCCATTTGTCTGGAAATTAGGGTAAAAATTGGCAAATATTGCCTCATAAAATTAAAAAGCTTTGTACAGAAAAGGAAGTGGTCAATTGAGTGAAGGTGAACACTACAAAGTGAGAATCTCTACCAGCTATACATCTGATAAAGGTTAATTGTCTAAATCTGTAAGGTACCCCCCAAAAAAAGACTCATAAAAACAAGCAACTCATTTTAAAAAAAAATGAGATATGAATGAAGGGCACAGTGTCTCACACATTTAACAGCAGCAGCACTCTAGCAGCAGAGGAAGATGCATCTCTCTGATTTTAAGAATAGTCTGGTCTACATAGTGAGTTCTAGGACAACCAGGGCTATGTAGAGAGATTTCATCTCTAAGGGGGAGGGGTAATGGAGTTGAACAAAATTCCCAAAAGAAGAAATAAAAATGTCTAAGAAATATCTACTGATTGTTCTTTACCCATAGAAATTAAATAAATAAAAATTAGAACAACTTTGATATTTCATCCTACTCATCTCAGAATGGCTAAAATCAAGAAAACCAACAACAACAAAATGCTAGCAAGGACATAAGAAAATGGAATCATAATTCACTGGTAGTGGGATTGCAAACTAGTGCAATCTGAAAATCATCGTGGATAATTGTCCAAAAACTAGAAATAAATTTACCACATAATGGAGCTATATTACTTCTTGTCACTTCTTCAAACAGACAACATCCTACTCCACAGATGTTTTGCAGACATGTTCATTGATGGTCTGTTCACAATTATTAGGAAATGGAAACAACCTAAATATCCTTCAACTAATAGATAGTGAATAGTTAATGAAAATGCAGTATGTATATATATATACATATATACAAATATACAATAGAATATTATTTAGCTGTAAAGAAAATTGAAACCATGAAGTAAATGAGTGGAACTAGAAAATATTATATTGAGTGAGATAACCTACACCCACAAAGGCAAATACCCCATGTTATTTCATACCTTTGAATCCTAGCCCTCAATTTCCAGATGTGTGTATACGACAGAGTATTCACAGAAAGGAGGAAACTAAAATAAGAATATGGCAAGGGGGACACCAGAGAGAGCAACAGCAGGACATAGGTAATATGAAGGAGAAATTGGATGAATGGGAGGGACTTTTAACTGGAGAAGGAAGAAGGAGGAAAATACAGAAGGAGAGGAAGAGGGAGTGATGAATAACACTATGTATGGTTGAATGACACAGGGATTCAATATTTTATATTATCTAAAGGGAGCTGGGGTAGGAACAAGGGAGGGATGAGAGGGAATAAACAAATAATATATTTGTATTTTAATCAAAAAATTATAAAAGTACCATTCTAAGCTGTTTATACAAGGAGGTATATATAAATGTGGATAAATTATCTTAGCTCTGTCATCAGAGCAAACTGAGTTTGAATGCAAGCGCTGACACTTACTAACTAATAAAGCTTAAACACACTGCCAAATAAAATAAATAAGTAGACTGCCTGGGAAAACCTGAAGGAGAAAGGAAAACACCAAATTGAACCTTATTTATGATCACCAAGCTTCCTTAGGGACTATGATGTGACAAGAGCATAAGGAGACAGTAACAACCAGTCTCTGCACTGAGACAGCAGAGCTGCTAAAATGAACTACTAACTCCTGCTTTGTGACACTGTTGTCCATTCCCTGTGACCAGGGTCACATCTGCTCTTCCCCCTTGAGAAGTGACCGCTATGAGTACCCACTTAGACAGCAAGTTTGGGCCTCTTAAACAATGGTTGTGAAACAATGAAAGAAGTGTTTTGTTTATCTCTGAGTGCTAAGAATTTCTCCTTGGGAAAGGTTGAAGACCCCACCTGAACAAAACAGCATGAGGACTCATAGCATGCTTTGTATATTGTTGGCAAATTACAGTGAATCCATAAGAATTTCCTAATAAAATGTTTGTTCATTTTGTGGCACTGGAGACTGAACTCGGGGCCAGGATAATCAATCACTGGGCAACATCTCAAGCCTCTCATAATACTTTTTTTTTTGTTTTTGCTTTTTTTTTTTTTGGTTTTTCGAGACAGGGTTTCTCTGTGTAGCTTTGCGCCTTTCCTGGAACTCACTTGGTAGCCCAGGCTGGCCTCAAACTCACAGAGATCCTCCTGCCTCTGCCTCCCGAGTGCTGGGATTAAAAGCGTGCGCCACCACCGCCCAGCTGTTTTTGCTTTTTAAGGCAGAGTTCCTCTGTGTAGCTCTAGCTGTCTTGGAACTTGATTTGTAGACCAAGTTAGGCTCAAACTCATAGGGATCCACATGCCTCTGCCTCCTTAATGCTGTGATTAAAAGTGTGCAGCAACAAAGCCTGACTAAATTTTTTTCTGAAAGATGCAGGTGTTCCTATACCTGGAGTGCAACCTAGGCCCCCTGATTGAAAACCAGGAATCCTAACTGCTAGATTATGTGGAATCATAATAAAATTTTTAAATGAATACTCACATTTTAATTTTTTTATTTTTGAGATTATAATGTAATTGCACATTTCTCCCTTTCAAATACTTCCACATACAACTTTCTTCTCTTTTTCATATTCATGTCTCATTATTGAAATAATTGTTATCAAATACATGCATGCATATTTATATACATATACATATTCCTATATATAACATGTTTGTTTTGTATAATCCTCATATATTTAAAAGAATACCTACTTGTCGATTTGTGAAGCTAGAATAAAATTCTTTCACTAGCACATTCTTGATCATATCTGGTTCTGTGATAACCAGTGCAGGGATCAGCCCATTATATAGCCTGTATTGGGAAAACAGAGATGATTACATTTTGATCCTGATATTACCTCTGGTTCTATAATATATGCTTCTGTGAACTGAAACTTGGTCTTTTGTAAGAACAGCAAGTGTTTATTCACTGCTACTCTACTGCCCCTAAGGACCAATTATTAACAACTGACAAACAATAATGTTTCAAAAAATTTTTCCTTGGGGCCATTAGAAATGCAGTACAGCATTCCCAAGGCCTTGGGTCACAAGGCTACAGGAGCTCAACAGACCTTGTGATTAGTACTGTGGTTTCTGGTGATGGATGAGAAGAGATGAAGAGGCAGAACCTCTTTCACGTGACTTGTGCCACATAGCATAGTGATGTTACTTCTTCTAAGGCTCTAGACAAATCCCCAGTTAGCTCAACTATCACACAAAATAATTAATGAAACAAGCTTGGAAGTCAACAGTATGGTATAACACATCCATCATCTTTTCTTCAAAGTGAGTAGTATGTGTTGAGAGGAAATAACCATATACACGCTTGTTAAAAAGTCAATGCCTTGTATAAAATGTAAAAAGAATTGAAAAGTAAAAGGAAATTCAACAAAGTTTGGAAGCGCAGAACTCTAAGACCAGTAGTCAGAAGGCAGATATGGAAAACAGAGACTTCTAGGCCAATATGGACTCATAGCGACTTCTAGACCAATGTTGGATATATGAAAACCTAGTCTCAAAAAATAAACAACAGGGCAAGACCCAGGATGACTCAAACCTATAGAAAGAAATACAGGTAGGTAAGGATTACTAAAAATGAGAGAAATGGTCATCCCCAGGGAAGAGCACACAAACTGGTTACCCAATTCCACATGATCAGCCCTGAAAGCATACATATAAAAAACACTACACAGACTGAATAGGTCATACTTATGAATGTAATTGCACTTATGTATACATATAGTCATGTAACAACAATTAATGAAAACCAGACGATGTATTTGAAGGAGGAAAGGAAAAGGAGAAAGGATGCAATTATATTATAACCTCAATCAAAAAATGAAGTAATAAAAATAAAAAAACATACTTTATATACACATTAAATTAAACAAAAATAATAACTACAAAATGCTTATTTTCCCCTTAGCCTGTATTTGAAAAGTTCACATTTACTGGAAATATTTTTTATAAAATTACTTTTGCTTTTATCTAAATGTAAATCAATATGGACGGGGACACTCTCCTGAATTTATGAGCACATATTACATACATCTGAATTAACGCATATCTGACAATTTTTAAAAGTCTCAATGAAGAATAATAAGAGGCAGGAACCCCTATAAGACATTGGATTTAAGTAAGGCTAGGTGTCTCTGGAACATCAAAGGATGCAGGTAAATCATTACCTGCAATGTCATTTTAATTCAGACTGTGGGCAACAACGTTTATGTGGAACCCTTGGCAGGACAGGCTTTCAGACACTTTAAAACAGGCAAATGTGACCCAATTAACTTTGGACCATAAAGGTTCTCCAATGCAGTTTGGTGTTACATCATAACAAATCTACATATTGGACAATAGCAGAATACTCACCCCCATATATCTCCATACTTTTTATGGCATTCTATATCGTATTTTGATATGCCCTGGGAAAAGAAAAGAAAATGAAAAGTCATTATTTTTCTACCTGTATTGGCCACTAAATGGGAAACAAATGACTCAAACCCCAGGACATCAGGCTCATTATTTAATTTTCCTACCAAGCAATTAGTAGAAATCCTTCCATATTCTGTAAGAGAAAAAAGAAAATACAGGAGACACTTGACATGGGGAATTTAGATATTCATGATTTCATTTCTGTATATTGTACATTCCAAAATTGTTCTTCTTTATTAAAAGTAGCAACTGTCTTTTTCTTTGGTAGTTCTTTGGTTTTGTTTTGACTCTGAAATCCTGAAACACTGTCTTTTCCTATTTCTTGGGTGCCTGAGGGCACCAAGAATCAGAGAGATTGCCATGTCTGTGCAAAATCTGTTTGCTTCTCAGTGCTCACTGCCCCTTTCCCTCACTTGATGACTTCTCCAGGATTCAGTATAGTCAGTAAATTGAAGACAACATTGATGTATATAGCATATTAGATTTATATAATTGTCTTTCATAATATTAAATGAAAAGGAACAAGGAAATCGAGGCAAATGATTTTACCTTCTAGTGTCCCTGTTCAACATGGAAAGATGAGGATATGCTGCCTCACATAAAGGAAACCTACGAGTTAATGTTTGGTTTAAACTTTCACTTCAGAACCATAGGGGAAAAAATCCATGTAATCAATAAGTGGCAATTGTATTTTTGGTGGATAGAATCCTAAAAACTCAGCTTGAACGCAAACTCTCTATGTGTCAAAATGACCTTGAAATGCTCATCCTTCTGAGTGTAGTGATTACAGGTGTGTGCCCCCATGTCCAGTTTTTATGATGCTGGGATCAAGCCCAGGGATTTGTCCATTCTAAGCAAGCATTCTACAGAAGGGAATTCCATATTCAGTGACTATGAACGTCAACGATGCAAAACTATGTCTCCAGGCAGGTGATAGAGCCTAGTGTATAGAGCCTAGTATTTAGAGCCAGACTGAACCAAGTATTCTCTGAGATCCTAATGAAATTACAAAGGGAACATTACTTCTGGGTTATTGTCCATGAAATGAGTTGACAAGAACCAGTCCAGGGCTAGAGCCAGTTCCTCAAAAGAGTGAAGATTGTAGCTTCTTGAAGATTTGAATTTTTCCTGGTCTGTGCTTCAGTCCTAAGCATCTGTGACTGAGGTATGGATACCTGTGTTCTTTTTGCCAGCCTTTTATGATTTAAGTGTGTGCTAGACTTGGCCATTTCCATTTTACATATACCATGTAAGAAGCTTTCTGCTTAATACTCTTCTGATATAACTCATTATTTTAGGCAAGACCTCCTGGTGATAGCTACATGTCTTCTTTATTTGTCATACATGGTCTCATCACCTTGACCATTGGGATCCCCATTCCTTCCGGTTCATGTAATGTGGTGCTCTGTGCAGGGACTGAGATTACTAGAAATCATCAAGAATGAGTGCTAACGTGCTAAATGTACAAAAAGAGTCAGACGTGGGGACCTGTAAGAAAGAAAGGGTGGAGGAATAGCTGAGAGTAACATGGGAGGAAAAGATTCTAAAGAACTATCCCTTTTCATTCATATGCTTCTAATTTGACATGTATCACTATGGTACTTAGATAAATTCTTTACTTTCATTAAAAAAATATACCCTTGGTTTACTGTATAAGGTTCTGTAAATTTAACGATATGGGCACATGTAGGTTAAAGACAGAATATCACCTATGAGGGCCACATGAGTTTCCTTTTTGGGGTTTGCACTGTCAAATTTTATACATGATTTGTTATATCTACAGCTTGAATATGATTCATTTGTAATTCACCCCCCCCATAGATCTAGCCAAAATACGCCAAAAAAAAAAAAAAACCAGGGTGACACAAGATAAAAATAAAATGCCAAAAATAGAGATATAAGGCCCTGAGGACCAGAAGGTAGCTTAATTTTTTGAATTACTTTCACTTCATGATACCTCAGAGGATGAGGAGAAACTTCCTTTTGCTGGTGAAGCCAGTTGCCTGAATTGGCTCCTACTTGTTTAACTGAGTCAAACCCCATTCTCCTCAGGACTCTCCTCATTTTCCTTTTAGCCTTCCTTCCTCTAGTTTTCAGATACTTACGATGAAAGATCAATGGAAGATGCTACTACATAGTATGGCCAAGAGCCCCAACTTGTGCCAACAATTTATTCCTCAAATCTTACTCCCAGTTAGAACAAAGTACCCTCTCTCATGATTATTTATTACTAGCAGATTTCAGTACCTATTGAAAAATGTAATTATTCAGTTATTTCTCACCATCCACCATCACTTTGAACAGACTCAGCTGGAAATTTCCTTGGAGAAATCACAGATTACACCTCCCTTTTCTTATTTAGATCATATTACAGAGGACAGTACTATTTTCCCACAAAGATCCACGTGTAACTACTAACATTCATTGATTTTCAAAAGGTCTTAGGAAATACAAATTGACTTAGATCTTCCCTGAAGCATGCTACAAAAGATTTGACTCTATTTTTTTCGTATTAAGAGGAGATAATGACCCCTCTTCTGGAAAGTTTATTCCTTAGAGTCAAACGCATTACAATTGTTATATTGAATCATCACTCATGCAGCAGTTGACAAGTATTGGCACAAAGCTTGTTCTGTCTTCTATACTATTAGCTAATCCAACATATCCTTCTGGCCAACTCCTGCAACCTAGGCGACCTATAGAATGCATTTTTCTGCATAGTGCTGCTGGCTATTCATTGACTTATTATGAAATCCTTGCTTAGCTTATCCAGAAAACAATTGTCCTCAAATCCATCAATGTATTGCATGATAAAATTGACTTGATAGTTGACCCCTTCACCTCTTCACAACTTGATTCACTTTGGGCCTTCACTGACTCTTGACAGGTAGCTCTCTTTGAACTTATCTGCCGGCTTGGTACTTGGTATCCTGCCAATCCTTTAATTCAAAATTTCCAATACTACTTTATAGGAGGTACACAATCCCAGAAACAGATAATGTGTTCCTAGGTGAGAGACTTCCTCAGTGTCCAGTGTAATACTTCAAGAAGTAACTCCTTATATATTGAATGTTTCAGCTAAGTCTTCTCAGAATATAGATTATTTTTGCATTCCCTCAACCTGTAAACACTTACTCTGACAGTTTATATTTCATGTAAGTTGTTTAAATACTTCCTGGTGCTCTTATTAAACAGACTGAGGATGAAGAAATGTTTCACGTGTTTCAGCGTGCCCAACAACGGTTAGAACCGGTAGGCTCCTTAATTTCTCCAATACTTTCCAGCTGTAGATCTAGCTTCCCATTATTCTATTCAGAAGGTTGCTGAATCTGCTTTGTTTAAGCAAGCTATTGTCTCATGCAAATCACCACAGCACTGTGCTATGCCTAGTCCCAATTACAGTTATCTAGAGATCAAGTATGACAAATTGTCTCAGATAGTCCTGCATGTGTAATTTATCTGCCTTCTCCTTGTAATGGTGTAAATCTCAAAGGCTTACTACCTTATGGCAGATGGATGTTGCTGGCATTTCATTATTTTGTCAGCCTAAAATACATTCATGTTAGTATGACATTTATTCTGGGGTCCTCCTCATGTCTATCCTATTAACCGGAAAAGCTGGTAAGCACTGGATTATTCATTGCCAGTGAACATTTTCTATAGCTGTGTGGTGACATTGTGTTCCCCAAAATATTGTGCACCCTAATAAACTTATCTGGGGTCAGAGAACAGAACAGCCACTAGATACAGAGGCCAGAAAATGGTGGCACTCACACCTTTAATCCCAGCATTCTGAAGGCAGAGATCCATCTGGATCTCTGTGAGTTTAAGCCACACTGGAAACAGCCAGGCATGATGACTTATGCCTTTAAACCCAGGAAGTGAGCCTTTAATCCCAGGAAGTGATGGCAGAAAGCAGAAAGCTATATAAGGCGTGAGGTCCAGGAACTAGAGCTGGTTACGCTTTTAGGCTTTTAGCAGCAGTTCAGCTAAGATCCATTTGGATGAGGACTCAGAAGCTTCCAGTCTGAGGAAACAGGATGAGCTGAGGAATTGGCAAGGTGAGGTGGCTTTGGTTTGTTCTGCTTCTCTGATCTTCCAGCATTCACCCCAATACCTGGCTTCAGGTTTGATTTTATTAATAAGACCTGTTAAGAATACTGCTACATAGCTGAACCTCCAAAAGTGTTTTAAAATAACAGTTAATGCTTCAGCACAGAATTCTGATGCCTTTAAGAAACTTTGTGCTACTTACCTATTATACATAAAACTGACCTCTCTTTTATTCACACATGGGTCTCCTATAGTTTTGTTTGAAAAAACAAAAAGTGGGAGTATATATACCTTTTTATTTCTACAAATCTTCTTAATATTACTTTAATTTAATATGTTTTGAGAAGAGAACAACAAGAATTAATTGGAGCAGGACGTTTTTGATTTGACATGCTCCAGAAGGAGAGATTTTGTGAAGAGTTCCTGCTATGGGGAATGGTATGATCCTGACCTTGTGCTCATGTAGAGGAGAGGATGATTGTATTTTCCTACAGGAAGCTGATGGACCACACTGGCTCCAAAACCACCTTGTCCTGCATTCCCAGGCTATGAAGGCATCTGCTGTGTTACAGGTGACAGAAGCTAAGGATGCAGATGACGATGAGTTTGAAGGCAGCATACAGTCCAGTACATCACTTGCAATCCACCTGGTAGGGCCCACTCCCAACTTGGAGACAGATTAAATGTCTCACAGAGGAAGGAATTTGAGTGGTCAAGGAGACATGGAAGCCTGTTATTCACACTCTATTTATTTTAGCAATTCTGGCATTACTCTCTGCCACACGTGGAAAGTGTAGAAGTCTACCTGGCCTGCATAGTTTACACTCCCTTTGGCTTATCCAATCACAAGGGAAGATCTGCCTACTAGAGTATTTACTAATGATATGCTTGTTTATTTTGCAATGCTGATGTTTCACATGTGTTGCCTGGCACTACTCACTTAACTATATTGTTATATCATAAATCATTCTTATTTGTTTGTCATTGATGGGACAGTATGATTATGTTCTTCTCATGTGAGTGACTGCTCAAGGGTCCACATGGGATGAAAAATCAAGCATCATTCATCATTCTGATCACCCATCAGTACCCCATTGGATGGGCATTTCCCAGAATTCAGTGATTTTTCTGTACCCTGTTGCAGAATGAAATTCTCCTTGAGCAGCTTGCTCCATGATTCTAAAGTACTTCTTGCCTCTGAACGGATGATCTGAGGTGCTGGTTGTCTTGTCTTAGTAGTGCCCACCTGGTCTAGATGAATATAACATCCTAAAATGCTCTCATTGGCCACTTCCTGTTTATACTATCTTTAGAGGAAAACGACATTAGGTTTTGAGCCACCGTCCCGGAAAATGGGCTGACATATGTGATTTTTCGAGAAGATGACAAACCATGGCACATCATTTTATATTTGACCTCACTTATTGTGTTAAAATTTCATATATGTAGCTGACTCTGAGTCCCTCTATTAAATAAAGGGGAGTACACTTCAAAATTGCATGTGTTACTTGTATCCCCACTAATTGCTTTTGTTCATGGGAGCCTTCTTGTATTTTAACAGTCTTGCTTTGCTATTGTTCCTGTGCAACCTAATGATCCTTTAAGTATGGGGACTTTGGACAACACATTCTCTTTGAATTACATTAGGATTTTACTAAAAATATATTTCTGGATTTTATTTTAACTATAATATTTTTCAGAAATTACAGCTCTCCAGTCAGAGGCTGCTTCCACAGTGTCCGTTGCCCAACAAATGCAAACTACCCATTTTGTTAAACAGATTCCTTATAATACTTCTGTAGCTTAGATAAACATAGATGAAAATAAAAACCACAACTAGAAGCTAAGTTAAATGCTCTAAAAGTTTGTGTATTGAGCCTGGGAGATACAGTTAAAGAAATGCAATATTAATTATCTTTACAGTGTCCTGCTGGATTTAGATACATCTGTGTTGCTCCTTTAAATTATGATGAATGTGAATGGAAATGGGAGAAAATTTAAATCATTTTCATGGAATATGACCACATGAGAATGTTATTTTAGATTTGTAACCATCAAGCAAATAGTTACTGGCATGTGCCATGCTCATCACACAGTCAATTCCCCTTTGGATCCAGCCAAAGATTTATTACACAAACTGCCATATGTAATCTCCTTAACACTGGTAAACATTTGTTCACTATTATCCTCAGATTATTATGAGATGATAATTCATCTGATAATATTAGGAGTCATTTTCTGGTTTAAAGCGTATTTTAGGCTCTTAAATATATAGACACAAATGACACATCAGGCCCTAAAAAGCAAAAAGGCAGGGAGGGTGTCCTTTTTGAAACAGACTAACTCAAAGTTTTCTCAGACACCATTGGTAAAGAACAAAAGGTACAACAGTTCTGTGACGTTACAGAAACAGATTTGATAAGTTCCTCTCTGGGTCTGGGGTCAGGGCCTCTAAGAAGTTTTGGTTGTAGTTTATGGGGATCCTAATCTTTTCCCTGGGTTGTGGTTATCAGTCATAAGGCACTGTGTCTGAGGTATCCTGGGTTCTCTTTGCCAACATTGTCTGACTTAGCTCTCAGCTGTCCTTGGCCATTTCCCCACGCAAATAGTAAGTAGGTAAGTATCTATGCTGATTAATAAACTTCCTTGGTGTAAGTCATCAGCTTATGCAAGACCTCCAAGTCTCAGGTATCTGTCTTTTTTTATTTCTTTCCCTTGGTCCTCCCTCACAAAACCTCACCATTTGTGACTCTTATTCTTGCAGCTTTGGGTCATCATAGTATAACCACATCCCTATTGGTACCTAGTCACCTATAAATAAGATATCATGGTATGCTGAATCACTGAGTAAGATTAATCTGTGGTCAAAATCTGAACAGCAAGTTTGAGACTAATTTTGTCTACAGGAGATACCATTTGAAAGAAACTAACAAACGAAAACCCAAGAAGTGTATTTCAAAGACTACATAAAAAAGAGGTCATCCAAAAATGATAAGGAAGTTATTCCTTTTTCAATTGGGAGCAAAGCATGGTATTCTTAGGAACTTATGCAACAGAATCCTTGGTTTTGAAGAATTATGATCTAATAAGTAAACCTTGAGAATTCAGAGAAGCAAATCTTGCAAGAGTGCAGTCTTCATGTAGGCACTGATTCTGGGCATGAGCTCAGGAAGGACAGGCCACGAGTCCAAGCTTTAGAAAGCATCCAGAAAGGCTCTGTGTAATTTCACAGTCCCTATTATATAGACACATGTATATGTATATATGTATGCAACTATACATATTATGTTTCACACACTACATGTATATTTTTCACAGATTTGTCAACTCATGCTTTTATTAGTGATTTTGTATAAATGATTCTGCTTCTGTTTCAAGAAACAAAACTCACAGTCTGGTTAAATATCCGAGGTTTATAGGCAACATCATCTAGTCTCCCATATTCCTGCTCTTCAGACTCATGCATAGGGTTGTACCTTGAAGTGAAAAGGAGTAAAGGCAAATCTTCTTGTAAGAGGCAAAAGCTTGGCTAGAGTCTTGGAAGTAATAATGGAATTAAACAGTTCAATTGAGGATTCAAGTATGTGCATAGTCCCCAAAAGTAACTATCTGCTTCCTGATAAGCATGTTCCAGAGATACACAGCAAGGAGTGTAAATATTATTACTGAACTTAGATTTGAATAAATCACTCAGGTTGATGAAGTGCTACTCAGTGGCCTTACAAGTATTTATTTAAATACTGATTAAGAATAACTGTACTTTTCTGGAATCTGTACGGAAAAAGGAAACAAAATCTTTGATGCTCTCAAAGTCCAAACACCAGAATTTTAGCTTCAGGTCCTAGTGTGCTAACATCCAGGGTCCTCTCCTGACCTGACACAAACCTGAAGTTATACCTGTCCTGCTGAAAACCTGAGATCACAAACACATGTTAGTAAAACCCAAGGGTAACCTGGCAGTGATCTCAGTGTGACAAAACAATTCTGCCAACTGAAAGCCTTACAACTGATCACAATGTCCATTAGAATGTATCAAATGACATGGGGTTTAATATTTTTGAAAGTGACACTGTCACAAGAAGTAAAGTAGGGAACCCAACAGCACTCACCATCTTATAGTTAAGCATCGTCCCAACAAAAGGCAGAGGTTTTGGTCCAGGAATCCCCAGCTTCTTAAACAGTCCATGAGAAGAGGTTCCATACCTAAAACATGGAGGAAAAAGTCAGTCAGATCATGGGCTTGTTAATCATACATGTAAATAATCATAATCATACACACACATAAGAAGAGGCATTCCCACATGTCATATAAAAATATACATATTTATGTATACATATATACACTAACTCATGTATATTATTGACTCAATATGTATTATATGAGTAGATATGCATGTATATGTGAGTATATATATAATATATGTAAGTGATACACACACACATATACACATACACACACACACATACATATTCTTGGATGCAATTATTGAGAATTACCAGAATTTATTCAGTGAGGTAACAAGCGGGCAGAATTTAACATAAAAATTCAGAGAACTAAACTCCTTCATGTAGCATCTTACTATAAACTTTTAGGTTAACACTTGATGGTCCCAGTCTTAGAGTTAATATGTAATAAAACTTTATAAACTTGAATGTTGCTTAAGGACTCACTAGACTTAGGAAGACATCACACATTATCAGAGTGAGTAACCTGCAATGCAAGATCCACATGATCCATCCTCAACATTATGTAAACAGTAAAAAGAGTTTACTCAGAAGTGGAGGACAGCCCACCAGCAGAGCCCCATAACAAGACTCTCTGACCTTTCCTATCCCTCAGACTGAAAACTGTGCAGAGCTTCTCAGGTGTAGTTTTTGGCCTGGGGAGATCGCTTATCAGGTAAGAGCATTTTCTGCTCTTGCAGATGACCCAGGTTTCATTCCTAGCCCCCACATGACAGCAAACAACAGTTTATAATTCCAGTCCCTGAGAATCCAATGCCTTGTTTTAATTTATATGGGCATCAGGCATACATGTGATACAGATACATATGTTCATGCAAAACATTCATGGGGCAATATAAAAATATATTTTTAAGATACCAATTTAGGGAGTCCTCAGTTGAGGTGTGGGGTTTTGATGCTGCATTTGCCTTTGAACCAATCATGCTCCTGCAAGTAACCTTTCAAACACATTCCTGTATTAACTTCATAAACTCATGTCTCTCCAGGGTAGACTTTGGAGGAATGGCTACATTAGTTTGTCAATTGTGCCCTACTGAGGTCAAAGGATATTTGCTCCCAACTTTCCCAGAAAACGCAAAGTGCTCAATGAGTTATCCAAATGAATTCATGAGGTCGTAAACTACAGAAAGCATCATTTATCTGTTCTGTTTCTTCCTAGACCCTAGAAGGCACAAAGGCAGTTTTCTGTACTTAGATGATCAGCCACAGGCACTTAGTTTACTGTCAGTAACCCAACAATCTCTGTGACAACACTCTCTGGACAGACAGGCCTGAGTCTAAGTAATCGTTAATGTCTCAGGTGTAGTTTCCCTCATTGTGGGTTCAATATTCTGCACACCTTCCTATCCCAATGTGACAAACTAATGACAGAAAACAAACAAGAGAAACAGCAGACTGTAATCATTTTAAGCCTGCTCCAGATTGTCTCTCAATGTTGGATTTTTAACATTACTTGAAAACACTTGGCTGAAAAGCACAGTGAATTAAATCATTTAGGTTACAGGATAAATGTATTCAGCTGTGGGAGTACGAATTTCTATTGGATTATACCTTTTGATTTTCTGACAGGGAAAAGGGGCCTGAGAATTATTCACCTCTAAGCCCACAAAAGAGAGACATCTAGCCAATTACTCACAGGTAGAGGAGCACCAGGATGGTAGCCAGCAGTGCCCATGTTTCTGTGGAAAAGTTTGGAATCAGGTCCATTGCTCTTTTCCTTCAAGAAATCTCTCTTTTCCTAGTAGGTGAGGACGTGAGTTCTCCTTCTAAGTTCAGATGTGATTCCGTGAAGATAATGTGCAGTATTTATGTGTTAGGAAAGGGGGTGGAGTAGTCACTAGTGCCAGTAGAAAGATCAACTGTGTATCTTCCGATGGTATGGAGAATATGAGTGACCTCTTCAGTTGAGAGTTCATAATAGTTCATGTTAACCCACATTTTGACTTCTTTTTAGTTCTTTTCCCTAGGAAATTAATAAATAACTAAACCAATGTTCTTGGTAAGACCAGAGGTCATAGATATTTGTCAGAAACGCAACAGAGAGATTGACATTAAATGTCCTTTGATGTTTACAGGACTGTTTATATTGCAGAACACATTGAATCTTTGCACACCAGCTCCTTTTATAAATATTTACACATGCACATTTCCCTCTATGGAACCATGTTTATACCCTAGAAGATGAATGATCTCATTTAATAACAAAATTGACAAAAATAAATAAATCGCATCATCCCCAGATAAACTAAGTTTTCCCATATATTTTCTTTATTGTCACTTTTGCAGCATCCATGGTTTCTGTGTATACTTCTCTTATACTTTGCTATTGTAAATGGGCATTGCTCACTATTATTTTCCTACTCCCCATGTCAGTTAAATGTGTTAATATACACCCATAGATGCCAAGACGTGTTATTGTTACAAACCCAAGCTTGAATTCTTCACTTCATGCCGTGGGCCTTCCCTCCCTCTGTAGCATGTGGTGGTTTATTGGTCATCTGTACCTGTGAATCTGTGTATACCGACTGCTTCTTTTTGTGTCCCTAACAAAGGACACAGCTCTGTATTTATTGGACAGTACAGAAAGAATGGCATAGACCATGGATGTGGTATTCTTTACAGAAATCTTCAACAGAGTTTTATGGAGGGGAGGAAATAATTTACTGACCCCAACAAACACTGAAACACTCAGAATACCAAAAAAAGGATGACAAGCATAAACTACCAAGCTGTATCTGTATGTTATTTGCAAAATTAATGGTGGATATTTATTTATAGAGTTGTTTCCAACCTATGGGCTGCTTTCAGCAAACGATTACCACAACACACATATGCATTTACTCTGAGTTAGGGGCATGGAAGGATATGTAATTTAAGATTAAAATTGGGCATTAGCTTAGGTTGTAAAAGCTCATTACATGGGAAATCAAAGATAAGTGAAGTTGTTTGTGACATTGTTGTCTTAAAGGCAGGTTAATCAAAACAGAATATATAGTAGTAGGGTATCAGCATACATCTTAAGTGATGTCAAGATACATTATTAAATTAGCTATCAAGTCCAGAAAAAATTCAATCTCTATGAAGGTAAGAGACCATAAGACTGTAAAGTAGCTAATATTGTCTCAGTACATAGACCATATCAGAATGGACATCCAAATTAGTTGGTTAAGTTGAGTTGAAGAGGCTGTGTTGGTTGTTCACAAATGACTTCCTTATGGTCTACTAGATGTTACCCTCTATCTGGATGACCTAATGGAGGGGCTCATGGACACTGCATGCATGCTTACCCAATACCTGCTATAGAAATATGTTTGATATCTATCACTCTATAGAGGTTGACACTGTCTCTTGTGAACTGAACAACAATCTTGATAGGAGAGTTCCCACAAGTGAATTTTTAAGAATCACAAAGGAGAGGTTGGAGAGATGACTCCATGGTTAAGAAGTCTTGGTGCTCTTGCAGAGGACCCAGTTAGGTTCCGAGTGCCTAGATGGTGGCTATGTAGGTTTGAGTAGGAATGGTTCCCAAAAAGGTCATATATTTGGATGTTTGGTCATTAGGAAGTGTTGCTACTTGAGAGGGATTAGGAGGTGTGATCTTGTTGGAGGAAGTTTGTCACAGAGGGTGGGCTTTGGTGTTTCAGAAGGGCAAGCCAGGCTGTGTGTCTCTCTCTTCTTGATATCTAAAATAGGATGCAGAGCTCTCAGCTACCATGTCTGCTTGCATGCCTCCATGCTTCCCAGAATGATGATAATGAACTAAACCTCTGAAACTGTAAACAGTTCCCAATGAAATGTTTTCTTTGTAAGGATTACATTGGTTATGGTGTATCTCCACTGCACTAGTACATTGATTAAGACACTGACTCACAACCATCTGTAACACCAGGTGCCGTGGATTTGACAGTATTTTCTGACCTCAATATGCACCAAGCAAAAAAGTGGTGCACACACATACACATAGACAAAATGAAATAAAAATAAATCTTGTTTAGAAAATAAAAATAAGGTTATTTTTGTGAACATATTTCCTTTTCAGCCTTTTGAACTGCCTTTTCTCCTTTTCACAGTAATCCACACACTATGTATTTTCTGTACCTGAAAAAGTAAGACATCTTCTAGTTTGGACTGTTGGAAAATAATTTTGTACATACTGCTAATTTACCTCCAGTGAAACCGTAATCTGTGGGATATTGAGCCACACAATCAGTGTTTTTATTAAGTCCAGAGATTACGATAAACCATTCATCAAATCATCCCATTTTTTTACCTACGCACCTCTGATTATTGCAAGACACTGGTTAGAGTAGGAGGATGTCTTCATGGTACAACATAGTCACTTCTTCATCTGCTTGTTTGCTTCCATCTTTCAATATTTTTGTTGTTGTTGCATTGGTGGTGGTGATGATGGTTTTGTTTTGTTTTTTGCTATTATCAGCTGATGACAAATATCTAGATTCATATTTTGTACATTAAAGTTTTTCCTCCAAAATTCATTAGATAAAATTCATAGTATTCCCTAAAAAGTGCCATTAAACATGCATCTATGCATAGATTCAATACAAATGAAGTAATGTCATCTAGGGTCTCCTGTGTAGTGTGTAGACTGTCTTGCAGAGTTTCCTTGTTCAGGTTTTGCCTCACGTGGGGTGAGAAACATGCAGACATGTTCATGCAGTTTTGTTCTGAGAACATACCCAATGCACTTGAGAAAAAATCAGAAATATGAGAGAAAACTGGTGGCAGTGCACTTGTCTGCCACCAAAGAACAAATGAAAATCTTGGAAACAGTCTGCAAGAAGATTGGGATTGGTAGCTCATGAAATCTTAATGCATGGCTGTGTTGTTTTATTGACTTTAACTTCTTAATCTGGTTATATGACTGTCTCTGGCATATAGACAGAGAAACTGAAGCTCAGTGATTAAAATCTGCTCCAAATAGCCATAGATCATAGGAGATCATAACAGACTCTCACATATAAATGTAACACGAAAGCAGGTTGAAATTCTGTTTGTTGCTCAAGTACATCAATATTCAACAGCTATCATTCTAAAGAAAGGATCATAATAAGAAATATGCAGATACAAGTCTACAAACATTTATCTCTTGAATTCTTCTATCTCACATGGCTTCATCCTCAACAATTTCCTATAGATTATCTAGAATGTAGGACCTGCTATGTGACACTAGTCCTGGAATGATGTGAACAAACATCTACTCACCCCAGACAGTGAAGCAATGACAGACCAAAGTAAGAATCCCACAGAAATTCTCCTTGATGAACCAATGAGATTTATTGGGGAAGAAAAGTCTCAAAGACGATACATTCCCAAAGCAAACCTCAACATCTGTGGTGGCTCATAAAAACTGGAAACCTGGAGTACAGAGCGCAGATACCAGGCAGCTTGACAGGTTGGAATATCTATTCTAGGCAGCTGTTCTGGTCTGTGAGTGTCTCTCTGAAGTTCTTACTACTTATATATGCTTGGGGAGGGAGGGGATAGTTAAATTTTTCTGTTTCAGAGACTTCTTGAAGATTTTGAGTTGTTTGTTTCCTGAAATTGGCAGCTTCCTTGCAGAATGGAATGCATTTACCTCCTCTTATAGTAGTGGTTCTCAACCTTTTCAATGAGGTGACCCTTTAATACAGTTCCTCATGTTGTGGTGACCCACAACCATACAATTATTTTTGTTCCTACTTCATTACTGCAATTTTGGTACTCTTGTCAATCATAATGTAAATATATGATAAGCAAGATATCTGATGTGTGGCTCCCATGTAAAGGTTGCTAAACCATCAAAGAGGTTGTGACTCACAGGTTGAGAACCACTGTCTTAGACTATGCTATGTCATAAAGCATTTAGTTACCTCATACCTCTCATACCATTATTGTACCAGTAGGCACTTTTTGTCTGACAGGTTGGAAATGCAGCACGAAGACTCCAACACTGCATAAGATCACTGATGTCTTTCTTCTGCAACAGCCTACAGCACCTTCAGGCAGTATGAAAGCAATGTGGGAAATAGCAAGTTTCCTGACTTCTCCATGGAAATGGACTCACTTTTTTATTTGCAGAGGAAATTTTAATAGAGTACAGCGGTCAGGCTTCAGTGTGGTTCATTCTAATTTCTCTAATCCAGGTATACAGTGAAAGGGAAATATCTGAAGCAGTGATGAGGTGATATATTGTGAAAACTAATAAAATTTGGCGGAAAATCAGAGAACAAGAACAAACAAGAATTCATGAAAAGCCACTTGCCTATTGCCTTGCAGTCACCTGCACAGGTCCCAGCTGCACACAGCCAGAGGCTCCAGCCCACCTGGGCTAGACTCCCTACTCTGCTGGCTAAGGTTCTGTTGCAGGGTCTCTGCAGCAAACTCCGCAGGCCCAGGCTCCAAACATGTCAGTATTAGCTGCTTTCACACATTCCCCTCTACAAACAGCTGGCTCTCCAGTTTCTTCCCTTTGGCTTTCTCTGGGACCCATCCTTGGGCTGCTGCCACACCATCATTTGAATCATCATTGTCAGCAGATTTGGTGAGTCAATTAAGATTTCTTAAAGGGACGAATTAGTTAAAGGAAAGTTTTTCCCACATCAAAATTTGGCAACATTTTTACAGTGGAGGAAGTTTTTTCTCTGATTAATAATATGTTTGACATTCTGAAAATGGAACAATTAAATGAGAGAATAATTAATGTTGATGAATTTTATGTAATGTCAATTATAAATATTATTTTTTGGTCATTAAAATTATTGGTTAATATTAGTGCCAAGATAAAAGTTTTAGAGAAACCTGTTAAAATATATCATAGAAATCTTCAGACCCAGACAGAGGAATTTAAATGAGAACCAATCTCAGCATTGCCTTATAAGGTTACAGAACAACAGCCTAAGGCTTTCAAATAGCTAAATTTAATGTATCCACTAATCTTACAAGAACTATCCAGTGACAGATATCCTCAAGGCTATGTAAGAGCGGACTGGACTCCTGTGCCAATGTTAAATTTGAGGAGATTCAAACAAGCAATAGTCTTAAATGGCATCCACTCATCTTTACTGAAGCAGATGTTAAACTTAAAGAAATAGAAAAAAAAAGACAAACAAAAATGAAAGAAATGATAGATGGAATAAACAAAATATCCCAAGATAAAACCAGATTTAAACAACACCTGTCTACAAATCCAGCCCTTTAATATCAATGGATTCAATTTGCCTATAAAAGACACAAGCTAACAGAATGGATGCAAAATCAGAATCCATCCTTCTGCTGCATACGCATGGGCTCATAGTCAGGCCTGTATGGAATCAGTGGATATTAAACAACAACAGCAAAACACGTGAAATGAGGAGGGAAAAGTTATGGAGGGTATAATAGTATAAGAACTGGAGGTGAAGAAATGGGGTGGGGATTTGTTCAAAAACTTTATATAGTTTTTGTTGAAAGGTCTATAACTCTTTTGTGGATTTTGTTTGGTGTTTTCCTACTCCTCTCTTGCTTAACTTTTATTCATGTGTAGTTTATTCTTGCCTGTGACCTAATGGATGTGTTTACATTTCTCTTCAATGTGAAGGGTACATTCTAGAATCTTAAATAATTATAGCTTGGTCGCTATGAATTGGTTTTTATGGAATGTTCTCTTCTTGTTCTCTATTATGACAGAAGAATCTTAAATTACCAAAAGACATTTAAGGAACTGCTCAACATCCTGAGTGGTCAATGAGATGCAAATCAAAACAACACTGAGATACCACCTTATGTCTGTCAGAATGGCTACCATCAAAAACACTGATAACAGCTTTTGTTGGAGAGGATGTGGAGCAAGGGGAACACTCCTCCACTGTTGGTGGGAGTGGAAATTGTACAGCCACTTGGAAATCAGTATAGTGGTTTCCCAGAATATTGGGAGTCAATATACCTCAGCATCCAGCAATACTACTTTTGGGCATAAACCCTAGGAACACTCAATCATATCACAAGGACACATGCTCAATTATGTTCATAGCAACATTGATCGTAAGAGTCAGAGCCTGGAAACCACCAAGATGCCCCTCAACCAAAGAATGGATAAAGAAAATATGGCCCATATACACAATGGAATAATACTCAGCAAAAAAATGGCATCATGAGATTTGCAGGCCATTGGATGGAACTAGAAAATATCTTCCTGAGTGAAGTAACCCAGACACAGAATGACAAACATGGTATGCACTCAGTCATAAGCAGATCATACATGAAAGGCAAAAGATGACCAGATGTTGCTGGAGAACTTCTCTCCAGCTTCCAAGTCCCGCCAGTCCCTGGTCCAAGTCCCGCCAGTCTCCAGCTTCCAAGTCCCGCCAGTCCCTGGTTCCCTTACTGAACCCATTCATAAAATAAACACACAGACGCTTACATTATTTAAACTGCTTGGCCATTAGCTCAGGCCTATCATTGTCTAGCTCTTATTCTTATATTTAGCCCATTTCTATTAATCTCTACTTTGCCACGTGGCTTGTGGCTTACCGGTAATTTACATCTTTCTTCTCCTCTTGGCGGCTCCAGCCAGTCTCTCAGACTATAACCCATAGCTCCAGAGAGGCTAGCTAACAAGGAGAACCCCAAGAATGACACATGGAACTCACTTGGGAGAGAAAATGGATGAGATCTCCGTGAGTAGACTGGAAGTTTGGGGGGCAATTGAGAGTAGGGGATGGAGGATGAGAACATAAGGGAATGGGATGGTCAAGCTGAAATAGGCATGGAGTGGAAGAGTAATGAAAAAGACACCATGGTAGAGGGAGATATCATTGGGATAGGGAGAAACCAGTTTGTAGCATGAATCTTAAAAGTTCTTATTAACAAAATCAAACCTCAGCCAGGTATTGGGGTGAACACTGGAAGGTCAGAGAGACAGAACAAGCCACAGCTAACCTCACCTGGCCAACTTCTCGGCTGGTCTTGTTTCCTCAGACTGGAAGCCTCTGTGTCCTCATATCCGAATGGCTCTCAGCTGAACTGTGCTTCTTAAAAGCCTGAATGCTTAACCAGGCCAAATGCTTAACCAGGCCAAATGCCTTGAGTTTCTGGTCCTCATGCCTTATATACCTTTCTGCTTTCTACTACCACTCCCTGGGATTAAAGGCTGGCTTTCTGGGATTAAAGGCGTGTGTCACCTGCTTGGCTGTTTCCAATGTGGCCTTGAACTCACAGAGGTCCAGAGGGATTTCTATCTCTGGAATGCTAGGATTAAAGGCGTGTGCTACCACTGCCTAACCTCTGTTTAATATTGTGGCTGTTCCGTCTCTGACCCCAGATAAGTTTATTAAGGTACACAATATTTTGGGGAACACAATACCACCACACCAGGTGCTGGGCAAGTTCCCTGGAATCCACAAGAATGATTCTACCTTAGACTACTAGCAGTAATGAAATGGAGAGGGTGCCTGAGCTAACCTACTCTGGTAATCAGATTAGTGATTATCCTGTCATCATAAAGCCTTCAACCAGTAACTGATGGAAGAAAATCCAGAGATCCACAGCCAAGCACCAAGCTGAGCTCCAAGAGTCCAGTTGAAGAGAGAGAAGAGGGATTCTATGAACAAGGGACATCAAGATCATGATGAGGAAACCTACAGAGACAACCAAACCAAACTAGTGGGAACTCATGAACTGTGGCCAATAGCTGTGGAGCCTCCATGGGACCGGACTAGGGCCTCTGCATTGGCGAGACAGTTATGTAGTTTGATCTGCTGAAAGAGCCCCCTGTCAGTGGATTCAGGATCCATCCCTAGGGCATGAGCAGGCTTCTTGGAGCCCACTACCTATAGTGGGACACCTTACACAACCTTGGAGCAGGAACTCAGGTTTGGACCTGCCTCAATTGAGTGTATCAGGCTCTGCTGATTGCCCATGGGAGACCTTGCCATGGAGGAGGTGGGAATGGAAGGTGAGATGGAGAGAAGGCTAGGGGGTGGAAGAAGTGAGGGGCAGGGATCTGCAGTTAGTATGTAAAATTCATAGAAAATTTCTTAATAATAAAAAAAATGCAACTCATGAGTGCTTTTCTGATCCATGCTGTGATGTTGGCATGCTTGATCTTATGCCACAGTCCCCAAGAGCTCATGTGTGTAACTGCACTATCATCTCTGTTTCTCTGCAGGTGACTGCTCTCTCTGGCTCTACAGTCCTTCTATGTCCTCTTCCTTGATGATCTTTGAGCCTTAGGGGTTTCCGGTAATATAAAAATGTAGAGTCCTGCCAGGCGGTGGTGGCACACGCCTTTAATCCCAGCACTAGGGAGGCAGAGCCAGGCAGGTCTCTGTGAGTTCGAGGCCAGCCTGGTCTACCAAGTGAGCTCCAGGAAGGGCACAAAGCTACACAGAGAAACCCTGTCTCGAAAAACCAAAAAAAAAAAAAAAGTAGAGTCCTAAATTACTACCTATGCTCCAATACATGGTCTCATTCCCATGGCACACAGTCAGGCCTGTATGGAATAAGAGTTTATTAAACAACAACAACAAAACACATGAAATGATGAGGGAAGAGTTATGAAGGGTATAGTAGAAGAACTGGGGGTGAGGGAATGTGGTGGAGTTTTGATCAAAACACTTTATATAGTTTGAATGAACTTTAAACAAAAAAGAAGAAAGTACAGGGGTTAGACAGTAATTGCTTAAGAGACTGTTCTGCTCTTGTAAATGGCATGGTGTTTGGTTCCTAATATACACATTAGGTGGCTTAGGACTACCTGTACCTCTAGTTTAAGGGAGATTCATCACCTCTGGTTTCCGTGGACATCTGCATACATGTGCATGCACAAACATATGGACACATAAGCACAATTTTTAAAGTAATAAAAAATATTTTTAAAAATTGAAAAGTTAAATAAAAGAGTTCCATACTTCACTGTGTGGGATAAAAAGTGCTTTTATTATTTTTCATTCTTCCTTTAAAGATGTGAAAACAGACACATTGGAAGAAGCTTTTGCAAATGAAGAAGCCATAAAGCCAAGAAATGGGGAGAGTGCTTATAAATCTGAATTCTACTAGAGGAAAACGTGCTTAATATCAGGAGTCAGAAGAGTAACTCTCTGAGGCATCGGACTTTTCCAGGACATGTTTACTTGAACTCTGAAAAGTACTCACAAGGTCATTAAAAGTTCTTACAAACAGAATGTGTTCGCAGGTCCAACAATTTCACCATTTAGCCTTTACAAGTTAACTGAGCTCATGAACTCATGTAGGGAAGGTATTGCAAATACCCCTGATGTATTACAACAGAGTCATTTCATCACCAGGAAATCAGATTAAAAAAAAAAAAACAAGATAACAGGAGAAACAAATATTACAAAAAATTCCTCCCAAAATTATCCACTCCCCAAAATGACCTCCAGTCAGAATGGATTAGATGAAATAACATAGTCCTCAAATGAATGATTATATGTATTGCCAACAAAATTAAAGAAGAAAATTAACTTCCCAATAAATCACATGATGACACAAAGAAACAGTTAAATGAAAAGGAGAAAGTGAATTAAACAAATATGAAAGAGGAATTCAGTGAAGA
>CABHPH010148160.1:0-23758 GCA_902168325.1 Peromyscus nudipes | reverse complement strand
TGTACAATATTATTTATTGTGTTTTATTAACATTTTTGTGTGTCTTTGTGGCAGAAATTCATGGTGTTTCATTATGGCCTACATATGGACTTTGGATCCTCTAAAAAGGAATCAATGCTTAGTGTTAGAGCTGCTGCTCAGTGTACAAAAGAAGCTAGCATCAATTTCCAACACTTCAAAATGTAAAGAGGAAGAATCTGACACTGTAGAAGACAGTTGCAAATGCTAAAGTGGATGAACAAGGAAGACCAAGAGATTGAGGGCATCTAGATCTATACCTATTCCTTTCATTCTGAAAGACCGGTGTAGACATAAGTCTAGAACTGGCGACTATGTATGGGGAATAAGATGAGGAGACGTGGACAACAACCTTAAACTATGGATAACAGCCAGAAACCTACTTTAGTGGCAATGGTGAATTGGAAATATTACAAGGAGGAATGAGGATCAATTCAGAGTTCAGTGTGAAACTTCTGAGGAACTTCCCAGAGGGAGGAAACAATAGGAGCCATAATTAAGAAAGAACTTCAAAAAATAAGGCAAATACTCTCAAAATTAGATTTTTGTCTTTTCATTTCATTTCATTTCTCCTCTGTTTCTCCTTCCATTCCTCCCTTTCATATTCTTTTTGTGACACAGTCTCATGTAGCCCAAGCAGATCTGAAGCTATGTACCAGATGATGACCCTAGATATCTTGCCTTTATCTTCTAAGTGCTATAAGATTATATGAATGTGGCACTACATCTATGTATGAGGTGTGAGAGAGCAAATGCAGGGCTTCATGTATGCTAGGGTAACAGACTGCCAAATGAGCTACGTCTCCAGGTTCAGTAGCAGACATTTTAAACACAAAGGAAAATGATTGAGGAATGAAGACAAAAGTTGTTGTTACAGCAGCAAAATGAGGCAAGGTCAGAAAACACCCTTCAGAGCAGATTATTGCTAGGATGAGGGATGAAACATCATTTTATCTATTGTTTGGATTTTCATTGTGAATGTTTATTGAACAAGAAACAGTATCACCATAGGTGTCTTCATGCAACAATGTATTTCACTGAGCATATTTCCCTCATTCTTCAGCTTGCTTTTTCTTCTCGCTCTTTCTCTCTGTTCTCATTGTCCCTCTTGGCAGTTTTTCCTCATTTATTTATGCAATGTATACACATCCATCATTTTATGTACTTTTGTACCATGTGTGAACCATAAACAAGAAAAATATATGTAACTGTGTTTTCCTTTTTCTTTTCCTTCTTACTTCTTTCCTCCTTTTTTATTTTATTTTGTTTTTTAAGATAGGAGGTCTTTACATATTGCTGGATTTCCTGGAACACACTACATAGACCAAGTTCATCTAGAACTCACAGATCTGCCTGCCTTGCCTCTAGAGTCCTGGGATTAAAGGTGTGCTACCACCACACCATGCCTGTCACAGTTTTTTCTATAACCAGCTTATTCTCTTAATATAGTTCTCTGATTTTCTATGACTGGTTTTATTCACTTTATGTAACCATCTCTGCATACATTTCCCTACAAGCAACATAATTTTCTCCTAGGTAGTGTTAGAAAAGAAAATCTATTATATTTGGATCTATCTATCTATCTATCTATCTATCTATCTATCTATCTATCATCTATCTAATAGATTTTCCTGTATATACATATACATCACATTTTGTTGTATTATGTCTGTGTTTGTTTTCAGGTTAATAATGGCTGCATAAAAAGAATTTGGAAATTTTTTCCTTTAGACAAGGAAAAATGCCAGGTGCTGAAGCCTATCCAACTACCCAGAAGTAGTGAAGTCATGGATTTAAGGAGAATCTGATACTGTCACTTTACTCAACCAGCATGATTCCTGATGGGTTCCACAAGAACATCCAGTAGATAACAGCTGACAATTATAAGGCCACCCCACCAGATGACAACCTATCTGATAGAGGAGATTCATACACAGGGCCTATGAGGAACATTGCCTATAAATCCTGACTGCTTCTGTCTGTGGTTCTCTTGTGTGATGGTTCTCCTCTAAAACAGCTGTGCGGCTTGTTTCACAACCTAAGCAGGGTTATTCTCATTCTTTGGGCACTGTCATTGATGTGTATTGATAGAAGGATGACTTCTCTTTACATTGTGTTAATCTGTTAAATAAAACAACCTCTCATGGTTCTTCTATTGTTCCACATTATGGTGATAAACTTAGAAGCCTGTTCTCTATAATTAGCTATGCTGATAAGGTAAAACAGGACAGATGAAGTGTCTCTGTGGTTAGTTCACTAGAGGGACTTTTGCAGATTAAACTCAAGGATGAAATTAGGAAGTGTCTGGATTTGTTGAATGAAAGTTCTTCAGATAATATGGACACATAAAATGCTCTGTGTTTCCCATGGCAGCAGCAAATAATGGGATCCAGCACATACTTGCTCTGATCTTGTAATAATGATCACTTTGTATGAACATTCTGAAGTTAGTTTTTGGTCCTAGATTTTAACCTCACTTTACTAACTGCTTAATGTGGATTACAGGTAATTAACTAGCTAATCAGTCAAACCTAGCCTGAAAGGACTCAGCTTTATGCTTAGTTACAGTGGGAAAGGCTACACAGTTGGCCAGAACTACAGGGAGATGGCCTGGCTTCATATGCTTGAACAAAAAAAGTTACAAGGTTCTCTCCATGCTGAGGCCGCAGGACAGAAATTGTGTTTTTAGATCTGAGATGTTTTTTCTCTGCCAGCCTTTGGTGAAAGTGCTGTTGAGAAACTGTGCTGCTTGCTTCCCCTTCTGACTTACACAGGTCACCTCGTTTACCCACAGACATCACTCCCCCCATTGGTTATTTGCCTGTGGCTCCCAGCCAAGGGGCTGTAGCTGTTCTCCTCTGTTGGAAGCTGCAAAGAGAAACTGACAGCTTTGCCACATGTCAACCTATAATGTCAAATAAATTTAAGAAATGTAGAGTAGTACACAGTTTCTTTCTCTGTCTCTGTCTCTGTCTGTCTTTGTCTCTTGGTTTTTTGAGACAGGGTTTCTCTGTGTAGCTTTGGTGACTGTCCTGGATCTTGTTCTGTAGACCAGGCTGGCCTTGAACTCATAGAGATCTACCTGACTCTGCCTCCCAAGTGCTGGGATTAAAGGCACGGACCACCACCACCCATCAATCTCTCTGCTTTTTCAGCTAATCTCTTTAGGAAGATAATGTGCAGCCAAAACTCACACTTTTTTTTTTAAAACAACCACATCTACAGCCACCTACTATCAACAGCAGACAGGAGTATGCTGCCTGTGTCAATTATCGCTTATACAAGTAATGCTTTGTGACCTTGAGAACAGTTTTCTGTAACCTCTTTTTTTTTGCTGCCTAAAGTTGCAGTTAAATGTGTATATAAGTTGTGAAGAAAATGCTGAAGCATGATAATAAAGACCATGACTAGAACAACACATGTGTGAATTTATTTCTTCATATTAAAGAAAGTAGGGGGAGTCCTAAGTAGATTTTTTTCTCTTAACCTTGTTGTAGCCTTGGAGCTGGACTCCATAGTCTATGTTAGGATCCTAATCACATTGTAAACATTTGTCCTTAAACTACAGAAAAGTATAGGTCTCACCCATCATCCTGGAAATGTGTTTTGCAATAGATTGGGACCTTTATAGAGAAGGGCATCAAATGAAATTGAAGAGAACAAGAGACCTTGTGGTGCTCAGAACCATTTGATTTATCTAAGCAGACCTGAACTACAGGCTCCTGGATCGCAGTGGAAGGGAGGTTGAAAAGATTGCAAGAGCCAGAGGAATAGGAAATTAGCCATGTGAATGCAGGTCCTCCTAATTTTAAAGAGGCTATACCTATGAAGTATCATTAATGTGGCTTCCTAAATAAGATATAAATAAAGATGATATTGATAGACATGGTGACATGTAAGGGCCAAGCCCTTTGAATCCCCACCCATAGACAGAGGAATATAGAAAACCAAGGAAGGCTGAGATTGTGAGTAATAGTCTTTCCCAGGGAAGAGTCAATGAATAGGTCATCAAATACCAAGTAACACTGTATAGACTAAGTAGGTTGTATTTATATATTGAGAATATTTATGTATGTCTGTGTGAGTGTGCATGTTAAGGGAGTGACTATAATTTTTAGACAGGCAAAGTAACACAGCTTCACAGAATTAAACAAATGCAACAGAAAATAATGCAACACCTCTTTGCATCATTAAACAAATGTTTCACAGCACAAATGTGACACCTCTTGAACTAATGTTCAACAACAATTGTGACACCATGTTTTACCCTTTAGTTCCACTTCTTTAAATGGTTTTCTCAGATATCCTGACTATGTTCTACTGCCAAGTACTCTAAAATGGGGCAGGTTAGGTGCTTGAAAGTTAAGAAACAGATTGAGGAAAACCAAGATCAATGTGAATAGCTGTAACATTTACAAGTCTTTCATCCCTAGATTGTAATACTGTATTGGTAAAGATATCACATTCTTGAGTCAAAGAACATGGAGAATGAAAGGTGGAAGCTTCATCTATACCAGGTAGTTTCACAGTGTTAGACATAATTATAAATATTGTGGAGCTATGAACCCTGAGAGCAACACCAACAACAAATGTGGTGCAATAGTTTGATGATCACCATGGGTGTAATAAACTGCTTCATGAACTATTTGAAGGCTGAGTTCACAAGATGGAACCCCTGACTGGCATCATTATCAGTGAGAAGAATACGTGGCTAGAGAGTATAGAGACCCTGGGGGAAAAACTAATACTAATATTCTGCTAAGTTGACATAGCAATGAACACCTTCAAGCTCATAGTTTTATCCTGGAGGATTAGTCTATTTTTCAACCTCACCAGAAAAGCATTTTTTTCAATATATGGTAATTAACGTAGAAGCTCACAATCATTCAAGGTGCAGAGAATAAGAGACTCTGGAGTTCCCAGGGATAAAATGGGATGTCCATAGCACTCTCCTCCTCCCAAGACTTAGGGATCTTCATGGAAGAAGAGGCAGAAAGAGTATCAGAACAAGAGGTGGCAGATGATTTCAAGGAAATGAGTTTTGTCCAGACAGAACATAGAACTTGTATATGGCAATTGGCTTGTTATTACAGTACACACAAAACCTGCACAAGGTCGAGAAGACAAAATCCAAACATAACGCATATTGTCAGGAGGTCCCACTCCTACCTGAAGAGCTGTTGGGCACTTCTGGCTTCTGGGAGAGAAAGAGTCAGAATTCTTTCAGGATTCTGCCATTTAGAGAGAGGCTAACCTTGCTTTAATAGATGCCCTTGGACTAGGCACATATTAGGATCACTTAGTAGTCTCTTTCCTTTCTTCCTTCCTTCCTTCCTTCCTTCCTTCCTTCCTTCCTTCCTTCCTTCCTTCCTTCCTTCTTTCCTTCCTTCTTTTCTTTCTCTCTTTCTTTCTTTCTCTCCCTCCTCTCTTTCTTTCTCTCTCAACTAAATGTATGAAATTTAATGGGGATTGTGTTGTGAGAAAAGAAAGGAATTGGAAAGGAGATAATGGCAGGTACACTTGACATAAACATATATGCATGAATAAAATACTCAAACATTTAGTAGAAATTATGTAACTCATAAAAAACTAAGTTGATTTGTTCTGGACGAAATTACTAAATCCTGAAATCCATAACAACATAGAGACTTTTCAAAGTTTCTCAAAAACCTGACCTCAAACTTTCTAGCACTTCCGAAAGGTCAGCCTTTGGGGATCATGAAGACTGAATGGCTCTTCAAAACACCTCATCCATTTGGAGATATTCACAAGAAACTCTTAAGTATCTTTGTTAATTGGTAACTAGAGAAAGTTTGAGTTGATTTTGTCTCCCAAGGCCAGCACTGTTATTGCCACTGCAGGTGAAATGAAAATTACAGTTCTGGAGGGAGCTGAGCTCACAGAGACAAAATCTGTACCTCAGGTGACTCTCTCGCAGTGCTGGTTATTAACGAGTCTGGATCTACCCAATGAGCACATCACCATGTAGAGGTGAGAAGGCACGTGAGTACTTTGTATTTCAGTCTGAGCACAGAGCCAGCAAAGGGGAGAGGGCCTTCTTAGTAGCTGATGTCTAGTAAGGGGAATCTTGTATAGAAACAGATCTGTGGGACAGACAGAGAAGTCACAAGAATGAGTCTCTGACAGAGAGTGACTGTGGGTAGCACCAGGATAATGCTGTCAGCCTATGGAGGTGTTGAAGGATTATGATAAAGAGTCAATGTGATAATTCTTCTTACATTCCCTGATATGTAGACTATTTTTTGCAGTATTATTTTTATAGCTGAAGTATGATTATAGTTTTCAGTATGATTACTATTGTTACTATTGTTTCATAACCAGAGTAAACATTTTCATGGATATATAGGACATAATCCTGGAAGATATAGATGTAAATCTTTATCTTAAGTATAAGATATTCTTATGTAACATTACACATATGAATTAGACAGTCAGTTCCTCACTGTATTGAATGACCAGAGGTAAAAGTTTGCTTGAAACTTCCCTGTTTTACTTGGGATTGAGTTATCTATCCTGTTTCAAAATTAATCTAAAGATGAGTACAAACTGATCACATGCCTTCCCTTACTGATCATCATTGTTGCTAACAGAGCACTTGGCTTATGGATGGCAAGGCAGGGCTCTTTCCATCAGCCATATTTGTATTCACACTTATTTCTTTATTTTAGTTTGGTCAATGTTAACGTTTTTCACATTATTTGGTTTCATTTTTACATAAATCATATGCATTGCCTTTACTTGAGTGTATTACGAATTTTTATAAAAGTAGTAAGTATGCATAATTTGAAATGGAATGTTATATTAACTTAATTTTCTTCTTAATCTATTTCAGAACTCATTAGTGTCTTATGATGTATATTTTTCAAAGTAATAACATTAGTAATTCATCTATGGTTATCACTTTAGCATTTACTCCTACAATGCAAAGAAAGCATATGTCTGGTGGCATCATAAACATCAGGTTCTCCTCTGTGCTACTGTCCACAACAGACAGCAACAAATGTCAAAAAAATGATGTCCAACTGTAGCTAGAGTTTTCCTGCCTGGCCCACATTCAGGACAAATCTGTCACCCGCCAGTCCCACAGCTGCTCAGACCCAACCAAGTAAACACAGAGACTTATATTGTTTAAACTGTATGGCCTAATGGCTCAGGCTTCTAGCTATCTAGTTCTTACATCTTAAATTAATCCATTTCTATAAATCTATATCTTGCCACGTGGCTCGTGGCTTACCGGTATCTTCATATGCTGCTTGTCATGGCGGAGGCTGGCAGTGTCTCCTCCCACCTTCCTGTTCTCTCAGTTTTCCTCTCTGTTAGTCCCACCTATACTTCCTGCCTGGCCACTGGTGAATCAGTGTTTTATTTATTGACCAATCAGAGCAATTTGGCATAAAGACCATCCACAGCACTGACAGGAGAGCTGTGACTCATGTATTGTCACTTCTGCTGGGCTTTTATACACTTAGCTATTAAAAGTTCCCTTTGCCATTTCTTATAACTTTAAGGATTCAAGAGCAGAGAATATTGAAAAAACCAGTAGAAATCAACAATGAATATTCACTTGTAATCCATGTAAAGCAAAAGATGTGAGTTTGAGTATTGAGATAGGTTCTTTAACAGTACAGAGAATTAGGGAAATTAGGAAATACTCTATCTGAACTGCCTACATTGTGTATCTTCACAACAAGGGAAGAAGTTGTCTCTCCTAACCTGGCTCATGAAATCACTGAAAATGAACCTGATGGGATCAGTGTGAGATCTTCAGAAGCAGAGGAATTGAGGAGTGCAATTTACCACTTCCCCTCAAGCAAAGGATGCACATGAGTCAATATAGGATAAATAAGTCCCCGATTGACATGATCTAATGTGTTACTAATATATGTTGTTATTTCTGGCTGATATTTCAGTGACTATAAGGGACTAGAACATCATAGAAGATGGTCAGGCATGATTGAAGGAGCAGCACTCATGAAACAGAGCTTTTGTTGTCCAATTCACTGAGGGGAAAAGGACTGTGTTCACTGTTGAGTTAAGAAAGGAATCAAAGCAGTCTGATCTGAGGACTGGTATTGTCTTTAGGTCTGTGTTGATCCACAGCTTGTGACATGATTAGGTAACCAAGGCTGCATGGCTGAAATGATACAGACTTTTAGGCATACAATAAAAAATAAATCTTTAGAAATTATATTTTCCAGTATACAATTAACTCTTATTAAAATATATCAAGGTGAGTATTTAAAAGTGAGAATGGTGTTTCAGTGGAAGTGACTAATATGAACACAGGGTACCTTCTTGTGCAGAATGCTGTGGCTGTGAAGACAAACTCCCGTTTCCTCCATTGGGCACAGTGATGCACAGGTCTGAGCACAGGAGTGCTCTCACAATATGGTGGACGTTGGTCACTGGGTTACTTTAATGTTCACTCTCACCCCACTACACTGAAGGGAGTTGGATCCTCCCATCAGGACCATGGTACAGGCGCCTTAGTCATTGTCACTCAGGGAGTCTCAAAGCCACAACAACTCTTCGGTTGAAACATCTTGTTAAAAACTGTATATTTCTTTCATCCGCACAGATGTGGCAGGAGGGTCCACTGGCAACACCTTCCTGGGAAAGTTCATGGTCTCTCAGTAAGTACAACACCAGGGAGGCAGAGCTTTAAAAATCTTCCAGGGATGTTGACTTTTCACATGAGCCCTGTTGGTCAATGGGTATCCTAAATGATGCCATATTTCCCACATGTGTGATCAACAGTTGCATCAGTGAAATTACAAATAATGAACAATTTTGTGATGTTGTTCTTCAATTGGATTCCATTGATCAATATGTCTGTCTTGTGCCAATACCATCTGTTTTTATTATTATAGCTCCGTAGTACAACTCAAAATCAGGGATGGTGATACCTTCAGCAGGTATTATATTCCTCAGGATTGTTTTAGTGATGTTCAGTTATTTTGTTTCCATACGCAATTGTGAATTGACATCCTTTAGAATTTTGATTGAGATTGCCTTGAATCTAAAAATTCAGTTGTTTTATGTAGGATGGCCATTTTAAATACAATATTCCTCCAGATCCATGAGCGTGACTGATCTCTTTATGGTCTAATATCTTCTTAAAGGAGTCAAAGGTTTTATCATACAAGTCTTTCATTTGCTTGGTTAGACGTACTCCAGATATTTGGTATTATTTCAGGCTATTATCATGGATCAAATGATCTTTCACTAATTTCCTTTGTATGGTACTTGTTATTTGTATCTAGGATAGCTAATGATTTCTCTGAGTTTATTTTGGATCAGGAGACATTCCTCAAAGTGTTTATCATCTGTGGATATTTCCAGTAGAACTTTTAGGGTCATTTCCATATGCTATAAAATTACCTAGAAAAAAGATACTTTGGCTTCTATTTCAATTATGACTCCTTGATCTCCTTCAGTTGTGTTATTGCTCTTGCTAGCACTTCAAGTTCTATATTGAATGTTTATGGAGAGAGTGGACAGATTGCATTGTTCTTGATTTTAGTGGAATCGCTTTTAGTTTCTCCCATTTAATTTGATGTTGACTATAAGTTTGGTTTAATAATGTTGAGAAATGTCCATAATATTCATAATCTCTGCAAGACATAAATAATGATGAATATTGGATTTTGTCAAAAGCACTTTCTGCATCTACAAAAATGGTCATTTTTTCTTTCAGTTTGTTTAGTTGGCCCATTAATTACATTTATTGGTTTATAAATGCTAAACTTCTCTTGCACCTTCAGGATCAAGCCTCTTTGAACATGGTGGATATTTTCTTCTTGTTTTTATGTGTTCTTAGACTCCGTTTGCAAGTACTGTATTGAGGAATTTTGCATCTATGATCACAAGGGAAAGTGGTGGGTAGTACTCTGTCTTTTTTGGGTGTCTTTGTGGTCCTGGTATCTCGGTAACTGCTTCAGTGTAAAGCAAATTGACAGTGACCCTTCTGTTTCTAGTTTGTAGAATAACTTGAACTGTAATGGGATTAACTCTTCTTTGAAAATCCTTCAGAATTGTGTCCTACAGCCATCTGGTCCTAAACTTCAAAGTATAAAGGATTGAGTGGAAGAAGGGAAGTTAGTAAAGGAAGTGTGTGTGGTCCACCGTATGTGAGGACAGGAGGAGGAAGTTAAATTTTGTGCAGACAGACTAAAAGAATCAGGGGTTATTGGAATGATTAAATTAGTAGTATCCCTGATATATTTAATATGTGTCAGGGCCATGTTAAGGAACATAAATTAAGAAACACTTTCTCCAGTCATTCTAATTCTTTACGTTTCTTTCCTGGTATCTTCCATCATTCTCTGTCTGTTGTATGTGTCTAAATAGTACCTACCTGATTGATGAATTGTGAGTTTGTCTCTCCCTGTCTCTGTGTGCCTCACCAAACACTTAGCACTATATTTATTGAACAATGTAGAAGTTTCACATGGAGGAAAGAATGGGAGATACTTTAAAGCAGTCTTTAAATGTGTCCTACAGGGTATTAAATCACTGAATCCAAATTCACCCGACTGATCCAGATATCAAACAGTGTTGTAAACATCATTGCATATAGATCTATATACTTATATCTTGGACATTTTCAATACTTATGGTGGATATTTGTTTCATAAGGTTGCTTTCAAACTACTTCTTCTATTCATTATTTGTTACCATATCATATATACACACCTTCACTACTTTTGGGTCAGAAGCCTGGAAGACTACATAATTTAGGATTAAAGCTATGCATTAGCTTAGGTTTTAAAAGCTGATTACATGAGAAATCTAGGGCAAATAGTGCAGTTGTTACATTGATCTCTCCTTTTAAAAGAGATTTATTTACTTATTATATATACAATATTCTGCCTGCATTTATGCCTGCCGGTAAGAAGAGTGCACCAGCTCTCATTATAGATGGCTGTAGGCCACCATGTGTTTGCTGAGAATTGAACTCAGGGTCTCTCCAAGAGGAGTTGGTGCTCTTAACCTCTGAGCCATCTCTCCAACCCCCACTTTTATCTCTTTAAGTAAGTTTTAAAAAACAGGCAGTATGCACAATAGGATAGCAGTCTAGCTCAAGGTGCATTATCTCTGGCTAGGCAGTACAACCAAACTTCCAGTCTCTTAGAATGTAAGTGATATTTTCATAATGATGCACCCCCACAGTCAAGTATACTTGTACCTTCACACATTGCCCTCAGTCCCTCCCTCCTAGAATGTAAGCTGTCTGGTTGTCCCACCCAGAATCTCAGCTTCTGACATCACAGGAGAGAAGAGTCACTTTACACTTCTAGCCTGTCCCTCTGTGATGCTCACTACTGAGTTAAAAGTTTTTCCAGTTTATTGATGGGAACAAGTGTTTTTCAGATTTGAAGTCAACTGTCTTGGCATAACTGTCATTGTCCCTTCCTGTGACGTGACGCTGTCATCCCCTTGGGAGATGAGCTCTGAGAACATTCAACCTTCATTTTGGGGGTCACCATCAACTTTGTACCTATATGAGGTTTGTAGGTCCCAAGGCCACTGAGTCTCCTTCTAGAAGCCAGCATCACAGATATATCCTACCTGTATAGATGAGTTGCTGTCCTTCACACATCCAGTATGCAGAGGACAGTGCAGTCTCTGGAAGGTGGGTGAGAGCCCTGCACCTCTGAACTGATCCTCCTCTTTCAGGAAACAGCTCCTGCACAGGAAGAATTCTCAGCGGGGCAGGATCTGCTCAAGACCTGAACCCAACATAGTTTGAAGGAGGCTGCAGGTGAGAGACAATAACCTGGAATTCTACTTTTTGTTCCCAGTAATGTGGGGGTCCTGGTGACTAAAACAGTTTATGACTATTTTTCAGAGTTCACCTGCACTTGCTTTTCTTTTGTGAATTCCAGACCCTGGTCACTGGGCTGGCAAAATATCTCCTAAATTTAGTTAGTTACAAGAGCAATTTGAGAGGTGCTTGATGGCTTCTGCATATTTACACCTCTAATTCTGCTGCCCACAGTGGCTGTATATGAGTGCAGAATATTTCCCCTTTTGTAAATTGCTGTGTATTGTGGCATAGTGACAAGTTAGTATTCTTTTAGAGGTCTTCTTGTTCTCAGGTGTGAAATGAGGAGCAAGTGGCAAACCGACGTTTCAATGTCTAAATTTCAAGTCTGTGGGCATTTGAGTTCTGAATGAATTCAACTTCAAGTCATACAGTTCTGAGGCCCTTAATTGTTTAACTTATCCCAGACATATATATCCATGTCCACTAGATCTTACTTTTTATTTGTTGTTGAGATAGGGTCTTTTTACACAGTCCTGGTTGTTCAAGGGCTTGTTATGTAGACCAGGCAAGTGTCAAACTCACAGGGATCCTCCTGACTCTGCCTAAAATATATTGGAATTAAAGACATGTATCCTCATTCCCAATATATATATTGCTTTTGAATCATACAGATATGTCAATTATTATTTAGCTATATGTTAGAGACCCATTGCATCTTTGACCGTTTTCTAATTTATGTCAATTTCTGTAACCTTTATCACTGTATTAGTGAAATTTTATATCCCACAGATAAAAATAGATGCTACTATCGTTCATCATTTCCATGTTGTGTCTGTTGTGCTTTAATTTCACTACAACAAGGTGAATGCTCTCATCAGCTATCCTCCTAATGAATAAGTGCATTCATTGCATCCTGCTTTAAACACGTTCACAAGTCACCTTCTATTTCTGGTTTAGTAGACTTGATTAAAGTATAGGAGAGTTATATTTTAAATTAATTACAATAAATAAAAGATTAGGAATAATTTTGCAAACACTTAAAGGCAAAATTAAGCACATATATGTACACGAAGAATTATCATTTCCATTACATGTGAATGTGCAGACAAAGGAGAATTCAAATGTTTTCTTTGCTTGTATCTGAGGGTCACTAGTCTCTTTTCTTGTTTTTTATTACTCTCTCTATTTTGCATTCTCTACTTTGATTGCTCTTTTATTATTGTCTATTATGTTTTCTCATTTTTCAACTTTGGAGAAATTTGTATATGTTGATCATTTTCATACCTCTCCCACTTCTCCCAATTTTACCATCTTCCTCAACCTACCTACCTTTGTGTCTTTTAGAGTTTTTAACCCATAAAGCACAGTTTGTGCTACCCTATGCTCTTGGGTGTGAGACCATCCACAGGAGCATGGCTGATTTATTGTGTCCACCTTTTAAAGGAAGCTGACTACCCTTTTCACAGTAGCTATCAGTTGTTAATAGTATCTAACATTGTTTGACATGCTAAGAACACGATAGTACAACTTATGTAACAAGTGCTCTTTGGACCTGTTGTGCAGGTACCCAGGACCATGGCATAATGACCTCCAGAGACCTGGCTGTGGGGATCTTCTTCCTGTCTCAGACAGCACTGGGAATGCTGGGGAACTCAGCCTTGCTTTGCTGTTTTATCATTGCTGACTTCTCTGGAATCAGGGCAAAGCCTAGAGACCTGATTGTCAAACACCTGACCTGGGCCAACTTCATGGTTCTCTTCAAAGGAATCCCACAGACCATTGCTGCTTTTAGTCAGACTTACTATGTAGATTATGTTTCCTGTAAACTTGTCTTATATTTTCATCGAGTTGCCAGGGGAGTATCCCTTGTCTCTACATCCCTTCTGAGTGTCTTTCAGGCCATCACCATCAGCCCCAGTAATTCCAAGTGGGCACAGCTCAAAGTCAGAGCCCCCAATATCATTGGCCCTTCCCTGGGCCTGTGCTGGGCCCTCCAGATGTTGGTATATGCCTACATTCCAGTGTATATAACTGACATAAGGGGTAGGAGAAATGTTACTGCCATAAAATTTTATGAATTCTATGCTGTTGTGAATCCCGGGAGACCGATCCAAACACTTATTGTAATCCTATTGACATCCAATGATGTCATGTTTTTGGGACTGATGATGTGGGCCAGTGGCTACATGGTGTTTATCTTGCTCAAACACAAGCAGAGGGTCCAACACATCCACAGATGTCTGTCTCCTAGGTCATCCCCTGAGACCAGAGCCACCCAAAGAATTCTAACTCTAGTGAGCAGCTTTGTGCTCTTCTATGGAACGTCTCTTGTCTTTACATTTTATCTGTCTGTCATTGATGGAACTGGTAGGTTGCTGTCTGAGGCAAGTGTAGCCGCGGCTGCATGCTTCCCAGCATTCTGCCCCTTTCTGCTCCTCAGACAATACAGCTCCATTTTCAGGCTCTGCTGTCCCAGTTCTTACCAGACAACATTCTGTCCTTGTGTTGTCAGGGAACTCTAAAAGCTCTGCTGTCTGCATTTCCCTTCCATGTCTCCGGGGTTAAGAAGACTGCTTATTCAGAGGGCTTGGGTTCAAGTCCCAGAATCCTGATGGGTACTCACAACTGTCAGAACCACAGTTCCAGGGGAACTCTTCAGCTAGACGTGTGGCTAGCAAGAGTCAGTTAACTCTTCTGCCTCTGTCTCTTCAGTGCTGACATGATAGGCACTGTTATCCTGGTTGTTTAAAGTTTTCAAAGTTTTGTTTCATGAGTTCTCACATGCATCTCTCCATTTGTGTCATAATGTCTGTTAGTTCCCTTATTTCTTTGTTAAGTTTCTGTCTGTCAGACCTGTCCATTGGTGAGAGTGGGGTGTTGAAGTCTCCCACTACTTGTGTATGGGGTTTGATGTGCGATTTAAGCTTTAGTAATGTTTCTTTTACAAATGTGGGTGCCCTTGTATTTGAGGCATAAATATTCAGAATTGAAACTTTATCTTGTCAGATTTTTCCCTGTGATAAATATGTAATGTCCTTCCCGATCTCTTTCCATGGATTTTAGTTTGAAATCTATTTTATTAGATATTAGGATAGCTACACCAGCTTGCTTCTTAAATCCATTTGTTTGTAAAGTCTTTACCCAGTCTTTTATTCTTAGGTAGTGTCTGTCTTTGAAGTTGAGGTGTGTTTCTTGTATGCAGCAGAAGGATGGATCTTGTTTTCATATCCATTCTGTTAGCCTGTGTCTTTTTATAGGTGAATTCAGTCCATTGATATTAATGGATATTAATGACCAGTGATTGTTAATTCCTGGTTTTTTTCTTAGTGGTAGCGTTGTATGTTTCCCTTCTTTGGTATTTGTTGGTGTGGAACTATCTATTGCCTCTGTTTTCCTGGGTGTATCTAACTTCCTTAGGTTGGATTTTTTCCTTGTAGTGCTTTCTGTAGGGCTGGATTTGTGGAAAGATATTGTATAAATCTGGTTTTACCAGGGAATATTTTATTTACTCTATCTATGTTGATTGAGAGTTTTGCTGTGTATAATAGTCTGAGTTGGCATCCATGGTCTCTTAATGTCTGCATAACGTCTGTACAGGATTTTCAGGCCTTTAGAGTCTCCATTTAGAAGTCCAGTGTTATTCTTATAGGTTTGCCTTTGTATGTTACTTAGCCTTTTTCCTTTGCAGCTCTTAATATTTTTTTCTTTATTCTGTACGTTTAGTGGTTTGATTATTATGTGTCAAGGGTATGTTTTTTTGGATCCAGTCTATTTGGTGTTCTGTAACCTTCTTGTATCTTTATAGGGATTTCTTTCTTTAGGTTGGTAAAGTTTTCTATGATTTTGTTGACTATGTTTTCTGTGCCTTTGAGTTGGTATTCTTCTCCTTCTTCTATCCCTATTATTCTTAGGTTAGGTCTTTTCATGATGTCCCAAATTTCCTGGACAATTTGGGTCATGACTTTGCTGGCTTTAGTGTTTTCTTTGACTGATAATTCTATTTCCTCTATTGTATCTCAATGCCACAGATCTGCTCTTCCATCTCTTGCATTCTGTTGGTTATGTTTGCATCTATAGTTCCTGTTCATTTACTCAGATTTTCCACATCCAGCATTCCCTCAGTTTGTGTCTTCCTTATTGTCTCAATTTCAGTTTTCAAATCTTGACTTGTTTACCTCACTTGTTTATTGCTTTCAAGGGATTTACTGATTTATTCCTATTTTTTGTTTGATTTTTCCTCAAATTCTTTTTTTTTTTTTGGTTTTTTGAGACAGGATTTCTCTGTGTAGTTTTGGTGCCTGTCCTTGAGCTCGCTCTATAGACCAGGCTGGCCTCAATCTCAAAGAGCTCTGCCTGGATATGCCTCCCAAGTGCTGGGATTAAAGCTGACCCTCAAATTCTTTAAGGGAATTTTTCATTTCTTCTTTAAAGATCTCTATCATCTTCTTAAGGTCATTTTTGATATCAACATCTTCTGTTTTTCCTGTGTTGGGATGTTCAGGTCTTGCTGATGTAGGTTCTGATGGAACCATATTGGTTTTTGTGTTGTTGACTGTATTTTTGCACTGGCATCTAACCATCTCTTCCTCCACTTGGTGCAAGTGGTGTCTGTGTCTCAAGGAGCCTCTCTTGGTCTGATTGATACTCTTGGTCCAATGGGAGCTCTTGGTCTAATCAGGGCTCCAGGTCCAATCAGTACAATGGACTCTGTGTTTCAGGGAGTAGGTGCAGACTCAGAGAGTAAGTGAGTTTGAGTGGTGGGGTGGGGCTTGTAGGTTACAGAATCTGGTGGGATATGGTGATATCTGGTCTGCCTGCAGGTAACCTGCCTGCTGGCCTGAAACTGGGACTGAAATGTGTGGTGGTGTGTGGGTTCAGGGTTGTGCCCCTGGGCCCAATGTCTAGAGGCTGGGGTGTTCAGCTATGAGAACAAAGACTCACCTCTTAGTCCATTCAGCACTGACAGGCTCTGTCTGAGGGAGCAGCTGCAGTCTTGGAGGATGGGTGGATTTTGAGGGGTAAGGCTTGTAGGTTACAGGGTCCACTGGGGGATGGTGATAGTCTAGCCTGCCTGCAGGTGATCTGTCTGCTGGCCTGAACCTGGGACTCTCAATCTAATCAGTGCTGGCAGGCTCTCATGATTATCATTTCACCTACAAATTCAGTGACAGTATATGTATGGGGACCAGAGATTATCTGCAGAGGAGGTTGTGTACTGTGAAGGTTCCCAAGTGCTACTTAAAATGATCAATAATGGTGCCAGTGAGGAGATTCAGAACTGGTTCCTGAGATATAATCTCAAAATAAACAATAATCCCACAGAATTCATGAAGAGCTCAGGGACGTTCTCATGAGTGCTACAAGAAGTTGAACACAGCGTTCTGCCTTAGTTTTAATTATCTTGTTATTTGGGACTTCCAGCTAATTTTGAGAATGCCAAGATCATGGAGTCTCTCTTCGCCTTCCTGATATCAAATCATATAAGTGATTCCTCCTGTATTTTGATGGCTAGTGAAGCCTTGTAGTGTGAGGAAGGCTTTCAAGGTATGTGTTTCCTGGAGACAGTTTGATAGGTGCTTTCTATCTACAGTAATAACCTTGTGTGTTGGAGTAATGGTTAGACCCAAATAGGTGACTTTGGGAGTAGACAGCTGAACTTTAGAAGGGGATACCCTATATCCTTGGCTGGATAAGAAATTTAGGAAAGCAGAGGTGTTAGTCTGGCTAACTTGTAAGGATGGGCTGCAGAGTAGAATGTCATCTACATGCTGTATTAGTTTAGATCCAGGAAGAGACAGAGAAAGCAGGTCAGAAGCCAGAGCCTGATCAAATAGGTATGGACTGTTCCTGAATCCTTGTGGGAGAACAGTCCAGGTCAGCTATGTGGACAGATGAGTGTTAAGGTCAGTCCAGGTGAAAGTAAAGATATTTAGAGACTGAGGACTAAGAGGAGCAGAAAAGAAGGCATCCTTGAGGTCTAGAACTGAGAAGTGAGAAGTTCCTGAAGGGACAGTGGACAGGAGAGTATAAGGGTTAGGCTACCCTTGGATGGAGAGGGACCACTGCAGAATTAATGAGCCGGAGGTCTTGAACCAGGCAATAGGTTCCATTAGACTTTTTAACTGCAAGTATGGGGGTGTTAAAAGGCGAAAATGTTTGGCAGAGCAGCTTTTTCCTGAGAAGGTCAGAAATGACTGGCTTAAGTCTTCTTAGGCTCTGGAGTGAGAGTGGGTATTGAGCTTGGGTGATATATCTGGTAGGGTCCTGTAACTGGATAGTAATAGGTGGATGGTGCCTTGTGATAGAAGGGTTCTTGGTGTCCCAGACTTTTGGGTCTACCTGAGAGTCGGGCAAGTAAAGAAACTGTTAGAGTCAGTAGAGTGGGTGCCTAGGAGAAGAAGAAGAGGAGCTGCTGGTGAGTCTGGGGTGAGGCGAATGTGGGGAGCAAATGAAATGGGTGCTCCTACCTTAGCTAGAAAATCCCTTCGCATTAGAGGCACAGGGCAGGTTGGCACCACTAAGTATGTGTGTGTGAGAGGGATGCCTCTGAAAATGCAATTAAGTGGTGGTGTCTGATGTGGTAGGTAAGGCTGTTCCCCAACCCCGACAATAGGGAGACAAGAAGGAGAAATAGGGCCCCAATACTCCTTCAGGACAGAGTAGGTAGTTCTGGTGTCCAGAAGGAAGGAGATGGGTCACCCAGATATTATTATTGCTACCCTGGGTTCCCTGTGTGAGATGGGAGTGACTGAGTCGGGGCCCGGGCAGTGTCAGTCATCTCTGATAGCCAAGCCTAGGCAGTCAGGCAGAGGGTGGTTCTGATCTGGCATTCCCATGCCACTAGGTGTAGTAGGACATTCATCTGACCAGTGGCCCTTTTGGCAGCATTTTGGGCAAGGCCCTATTGGTGCCCCCCATGGGGTGGTGGTGCAAGCCCAGGCCCAATGGCTGTCTTTTTTTGCACTTGAAACAGGGACCTGGCAGCTTTCAGGGAGCCAGCCATATAGCATGTACCAGCATCTGGCAGTTCCTCTATTGGGCTTTTTCATCTCTTCCATGGTATACCTTAAATGCCACCACTAACACTTCTGCCTGTGTGATCAGAGGGTCTCTCTCCAAGCATTTAAGTTTCACCCTTATGCCGGGGAAGCTCTGTAAGACAAAGTGGGTCATAAGGAGCTGCCTGTCCTCAGGATCTATGCTAGTATATTGAAGGAGAGCCTTAGTAAGCCGTTCTAAGAAATGAGATGGATTTTTGTCCTTATCTTGAATTATCATTTTTAGCTTTTCATAGTTTACTGGTTTTAGGGCAGCCTTATGGAGGTCTGCCTGAAGGCAGGTAACAAACCTATGCCTGGCTAGAGACCTACCCTGGGTGTTGCAATTCCAATGTGGGTCCTGATCAGGAACTGTCTTAGCCTTTGGAGGGTGTGTGGAGTTAGTTTGGTGAACCTCATCTGTATATGTTCTAGCCTGCTCTCAAAGCCAACTACATTCCTCAGGAAGTAGAGAGGTACAAGAACCCAGTTTCTTTTCTATCTGAGAGATTTCGGCGAGAGAGAATGGGATATGGAACTTAACCAGTCCATCCACTCTGGCCACCTCCTGCCAAGGGAGAATGATCGGCGGGTTTGAATGGCTGGGGTCAGACCCTTTAGCAGTTCAAGAGTGGGTAGCAGGAGGTGTAAAGTTTGGAGCCAGAGCTGAGCCTTTGGAAATGCCTGATGTTGAAGAGGAGGAGGAAGCCAGAGAAGGATCCAAAGGGACAGGTGCCCTGAGAGCAGGAGTGGGAGCAGAAAGTTGGATTGGTGGAAGTTCATTTCCAGGATCTAGAGTTAGAGATTCCAGAGGCAGAGATTCATCTGGTTCAGGCATAGCTAAGAGCATATGGGCAGGAGAGAAGGAATCAAGAAGAGAAGTTTTAGAACATAGGTAGAAAAAAGCTATAATAAAATAGCCAAATTTTTCCTTTTGCCTGTTCATTGGCAGAAGTTAGATAATTCCTGTAAAATGTTGGGGTCTAAGGAACCACTCAGTGGCCATTTTTTGAGATTTTCCTAGGCATATTTGGGCCATCTCTTAGTACAGAGATGGACAAGCTTAGGGATCTTTAAGCAAGGCATTAAGCTGAGAGGTTTAAAGCTCCCAGAAGGCATCCTAGGAGAGAGGTGGGACTGATGGGATTGGAAGCCTTATTTCCCATGTCTGCAGCAGAGAAGCAATAAATAAACAAGCAAGCAAGCAAACAAACAAACAAACAAATAAATAAATAAATAAATAAATAAATAAATAAACAAACGTGATCCCTGGGCACCAGCCACTCCTGGGAAGACCTGCCCACCTTGGTCCCAGGTTCTGGAAACCGGGCAGGCTCCCTTTTACCACCATCCCTACCGGGAAGCCTTCCTTTCTCCAAGATCCCCTGCAGACCCTGCTGTCTCCAAACCCTGCCCCCAAGCCCATCAACCCCGGAGACCCCAGTCACTTCCTGAGACTTAGAGACCAGCCCCCAGCTCCCATCCTGCCCGGACTTCTCTTCTGGACAAAGGTGAGTGCCCGCCCTCACCCTAGATCCTGACCCTGGGCACCAGCCACTCCTGGGAAGACCTGCCCACCTTGGCCCCAGGTTCTGGCCACTGGGCAGGCTCCCTTCTACCCCCACGCCTACCGGGAAGGCTCCCCATCTCCAAGATCCCCTGCAGACCCTGCAATCTCCAAGCCCTTTCCCCAAGCCCATCATCCCTGGAGACCCCAGTCTCTTCCTGAGACTTAGAGACTGGCCCCCAGCTCCCATCCTGCCCCGGACTTCCCTTCTGGACAAAAGATCCCCTGCAGACCCTGCGATCTCCAAGCCCTACCACCAAGCCCATCAACCCCAGAGACCCCAGTCTCTTCCTGAGAGTTAGAGACCGGCCCCAGCTCCCATTCTGCCCCGGACTTCCCTTCTGGACAAGAGACTTCTTTTCTGGACAAGAGCTTTAATCCTGCCTCGGACTTCCCATCTGGACAATAGCTCCCATCTTGCCTCGGACTTCCCATCTGGACAAGAGCTCCCATCCTGCCTCGGACTTCCCATCTGGACAAGAGCTCCCATCCTGCCTCGGACTTCCCATCTGGACAAGAGCTCCCATCCTGCCTCGGACTTCCCATTTGGACAAGAGAGCTCCCATCTGGACAAGAGAGAGAGACTTCCTGAATCTGTCAGCTCTTTCTGCACTAAGTGCGCTGATAAGACCAAGATCGAACACAAGGAGATGGGCAGACATCAAGGCAGAAGTACATACAACAAAATGAAGAACAATACAGCACCACCAGAACATAGCCCTCCTCCAACACATAGACCTGAACATCAAAAATTGGAAGAAGCAGAAGAAAACAGCCTTATGAATAACATCATGAAGAAGGTAGAAGCTTGTATAGAGGAAAAGACAAAAAAATAGCAAGAGCGCTGTAAAAACCTGGAGGTAAGGACAATTAAAGTAGAAGAAAACAATAAAGTCCTGGAAGAAAACAATAAAGCACTGAAAGAAAATCATGAAAAAGCAGTGAAACAGATGGAGGAAACAGTCCAAGACCTGCAAAGGGAGATAGAAAAAATGAGGAAGACACAAACAGACAGAATGCTGAAAATAGAAAATCTAAGTAAACGATCAGGAACTTCAGATGCAAGTATAACCAAGAGAATGCAAGAGATGGAAGAAAGGATCTCTGGCGTTGAAGATACGGTAGAAGAAATAGATTCATCAGTCAAAGAAAACACTAAATCCAACAAAGTTATTACCCAAAATGTCCAAGAAATCTGGGACACCATGAAAAGACCAGACCTACGAATAATAGGGATAGAAGAAGGAGAAGAATATCAACTTAAAGGCACAGAAAATATATTCAACAAGATCATAGAAGAAAACTTTCCCAACTTAAAGAAGGAAATGCCAATGAAGATACAAGAAGCCTATAGAACACCAAACAGACTAGACCTCCCGAAAAAGTCCCCTCACCACATAATAATTAAACAACAAAACATACAGAATAAAGAAAGAATATTAAGAGCAGCAAAGGAAAAAGGCCAAGTGACCTATAAAGGCAAACCCATCAGAATAACACCCGATTTCTCAATGGAGACTTTGAAAGCCAGCAGAACATGGACAGATGTAATGCAGACACTAAGAGACCATGGATGCCAGCCTAGACTAATATACCCAGCAAAACTTTCAATCATATAGATGGAGAGAACAAGACACTCCAAGACAAAGCCAGATTTAAACAATACTTATCCACAAACCCAGCCCTACAGAAAGCACTAGAAGGAAAATTCCAGCCCAAGGAAGTCAGATACACCCTCGAAAACACAGGCAATAGATAACCCCACAGCAGTAAACCCCAAAGAAAAGAAGTACAGACACACTACCACCAAAAAATAACAGGAATGAACATTCACAGGTCATTAATATCTCTTAATAACAATGGACTTAATTCACCTATAAAAAGACACAGGTTTACAGAATGGATACGAAAGCAGGACCCATCTTTCTGTTGCATACAAGAAACACACCTCAGATACAAAGACAGAGAGTACTTAAGAATAAAAGGCTGGGAAAAGACTTTCCAATCAAACGGTCTTAAGAAACAAGTGGGTTTACCCATCCTGATATCCAACAAAATAGACTTCATACTAAAATCAATCAAAAGAGATCAAGAAGGACATTACATATTCATCACAGAAAAGATCCACCAAGAGGAAGTTTCAATTCTGAACATTTATGCCCCAAACACAAGGGCACCCACATATGTAAAAGAAACACTACTAAAGCTTAAACCACATATAAAACCCCACACATTAATAGTGGGAGACTTCAACACCCCCTTTCACCACTGGACAGATCTCCCAAATTGAAACTTAACAGAGAAATAAAGGACTTAACCAATGTCATGACTCAAATGGACTTAATTGATATCTACAGAACATTCCATCCTAACAAAAAAGAATATACCTTCTTCTCAGCACCCCATGGAACCTTCTCCAAAATCGACCACATACTTGGCCACAAAGCAAATCTCAACAGATACAAAACAATTGGAATAACCTTCTGTGTTCTATCAGACCGCCAAGGTTTAAAGTTAGATTTCAACAAAAACAAAAAGTACAGAAAACCTTCAATCTCATGGAAACTGAATAAGGCTCAACTGAATCACCAATGGGTTAAGGAAGAAATAACGAAAGAAATTAAAGACTTCCTAGAGATCAATGAAAATGAAGACACCACATACCCAAACCTATGGGACACTATGACAGCAGTGCTAAGAGGGAAATTCATAGCACTAAATGCTCACATAAAGAAGTTGGAGAAATCTCACACTAGTGACTTAACTGCACACCTGAAAGCTCTAGAACAAGAAGAAGCAAAGTCTCCCAGGAAGAATAGACGCTAGTAAATCATCAAAGTGAGAGCTGAAATCAGTAAAATAGAAACAAAGAGAACAATACAAAAAATCAATGAAACAAAGAGTTGGTTCTTTGAGAAAATCAACAAGATAGACAAGCCCTTATCCAAACTAACCAAAAGACAGAGAGAGAACATCCAAATCAACAAAATCAGAAAAGAAAAGGGGGACATAACAACAGACATTGAGCAAATCCAGAGAATCATCAGGTCATACTTCAAAAACCTCTATTCCACAAAACTGGAAAAATCTAAAAGAAATGGATAATTGTCTGGATAGGTACCACATACCTAAACTAAATCAAGACCAGATAAACTATTTAAATAGTCCAATAACCCCTAAGGAAATAGAAACAGTCATTAAAAGCCTCCCAACCAAAAAAAGCCCAGGACCAGATGGTTTCAGTGCAGAATTCTACCAGATCTTCAAAGAAGAGTTAATACCAATACTCTCTAAATTGTTCCACACAGTAGAAACAGAAGGAACATTACCAAACTCCTTCTATGA
>CABHPH010148159.1:13915-34414 GCA_902168325.1 Peromyscus nudipes | reverse complement strand
GGTTAAAGATATACGATTTATTTTCCACCCCTCGACCAAGGTTTGCTGGTGTCTAGTTTTATGAAGATACTTTTGAAAACTGTTTTTAATGAAGTTTTGAGTGTTTGTGCTAAACAAAGCCGCTAGTGGGGGATCTTTTAGCATTTAAAACGGGCTAAAATTCTGCATAAACGGCTTGTGTGCTTGTACACAATAGGCAAATTTCGAAAGGTATAGTGTAGGGCATTTCCTTGCACAGTGGCAGATTTTAAATGCATCGGGGTAGTATTTTGGAAGACCGGCTGGGCTGTAAGCTGCTGAAGGGTGTGCAGTATGACTGCTAGATGTGTGAAGGAGCTTGGGGTTGTGCATTTATCTACAAATGCACACAGCAACTGTGCCATTCACATATTTTTGTACTCAATTCTTAAAGTTATTTTAAGAAAAAGCATAGTCCCGGATCTCAGGCCTGATCAAGGTTCTGAAACCACTCGCTCAGTATCCTGTGAACTTACTCTCCTGGGTTTTCAAGTGTTCTACTCCACCCTCAAAAAAAATGGGGGGCCACCAGTCAACATTACAGGGCAGGGGAATACACCCCCCCACACACACACACATACACTTGAGCCTGGGCACCGCCAATGTGTTTTGCATAATTCCCTAAATCTTAACCCTAGCATTTAGTGGGAACAGGGAAACACAGCTGTGAGGCTTAGGAGATTTAAGAATCCAAAGCTTGAATCCACCCTTACATCCTGATTAGCCAAAATTCAGATGGAAACTCTGACTTTGCCTGTAGCAAACAGACGGCTTACTTGTTTATGTAACAATACCGTTGAAAGTGAGCAAGGCAACCTGCTGCTTGCTCAGGAAAAGACTCAAGCAAATCTGAAACCAAGAGCTCTTCCAGCCAAGAATTCCTGGAATCAGACAAGTCCTTTCTGAATTAAAAAAAAAAAAAAAAAAAAAAAAAAAAAAAAAAAAAAAAACGGAAAAAAAAATAACATGCCATGAAAAGATTGAATCTCCCACCCTCCATGGGGCTGAATAAAGAGAGTCCAGTGTTTGCTGAAGGGCTAACTCGGGCTCTAGGTGGTTCCTGAGACAAAGAAGCCACCTCCATGCTCCTTATTTGGTCCCTAGTGGCAAGAAGAGGAGTTGTCCAACCCAGAAGACTGAGGCCCTAAAGTCTGAGAGGTGATTGCCCTAAGAGATGCCAAGAACCATGACAAATGTCACAGCAGCAGCTGAAGAACACAGCAAAGCGTACACAAAGTACCCTTTCCAGCCCGGGAGGAGCTGTTCCCAGTCACTACCATCTCACACAGGAGGTTCAGTCAGCCTTCCCTAGCTGAGAAATGAAGGCTTCCTGAACGCGCACTTAGTCTGAGTAATCCTTGGCCCCTTAGCAGCTGTCAAATATGACATGCAGACAGGTCTTCTGGCTTCGATGTAAGGAAGACGAGGTGATAATTCGAACCGTGACATTGAGTGGGTTTGGTTGGGCGAAAGTCCCAAACTTGGAAGTCAACGTGGTAGGCTTTACACCCTACCGCAGAATCTAGCTGGTTTCCCCAATTTAAAACGAATGTAACATGTAGTATTTGCTATTCGCCAGACACTGTTTTAGGCACAGTGTGAAGGCACTGTTTTAGGCACAGGACTGGGTGAAGGAATGCCTTCCTAGGATGCATCATGCCCTGCGTTTCATCCTCAGCACCACATAAAACAGGCATGTTGCCATGGTGACACATACCTATAATCCCAGCACTCCAGAGGCGGAGGCAGGATGATAACAAGTTCAGAGTCACTGTCAACTACAGAGTTTGAAGCCAGCTTGGGCTACCTGAGACCCTGTCTCAGCAACCCCTCCCTGCCCCTAACACGCACACACACAAAAGAAAAACACAATCTACACATTTTTCAAAATTTTAACAACCCTGTCAGGTAGGCATTGTTACAAGCCTCATTTACACAAGAAATTAGAGGCAAGACATTTGGGCAACAGGTACCCCCAATACCACAGTGGGTAAGGCTTGATCAATTCGAGTGCAGATTGGTCACAGAATCCACGCTTGTTGCTACATCTCACACCAATTATTCACAACTAGTTACTGCCTAACTTTTCAGAGACACCTTTTGCTTACTTTGGGGATGGAATTTTAAAGATCAACACTATAAACTTAACATGTCAAAAAGAGCAGCTATGTAAACTCCGTAGCTAACGTCACACTTAACCATGAAGGGCTGGGGAGATGTGCTTTACCATAATGAGGTTAGGACGGCCGCTCTTATCACGTGTCAACGTTGTACTTGAAAAGCTGAATGGGGTAGCCCGTGCCTATAATCCCAACCCTCCAGCTTCATCGCAGACACACTGCAAATTCAAAGCCAGTTTGAGCTATGTGAGAAAACCTGTCTCAAAAAAAAAAAAAAATTGTTCCTGACGTCCTAATCAGTGTAGCCACCCAAGAAAAAGAAACAAAAGGCACTTAAGCTGAAAGAAGTAAAATATCATTTAAGACACTATGCATGTCTGCAGAAAAAAAGCCTAGTGGAATTTTTAAAAGGCTACTAGAAATATAAGTAATTTTAGAAAATGTGTCATATATCTATTATTACTAAGGAAGTGCCACAAACTGGTTAGTTTAAACAACAGAGATTTATTTTCTCATAGTTCTTGAGTCCAGAAGTATGAGATGAAGGTATTAGCAGGGTTGGATCTCTGGAGGCCTTTCTCCTGGATCTTCACATGTTCTTCCTCTGTGCATGCCAATGTTGTGATTTCCTCTTCTTCTAAGGACCCCTGTCATTCTGGATTAGAGCCCACCATACCCAGTTTAACCTTAATTGCCATTTAAAAAAATCAAATTTCCAATTGTAATCTCATTCTGAGACACCGGGGTTAGGACTTGACCATGAAATTAATTACCCCATAATAGCAAGGTTGAAAGACGTAAGATCAATATGCTTTGCCAATTGTATGTCTCTCAGAAATTTTAAAATGTTTAAAATAATAGTACCTCTATAATAATGTCAAAGACTGAAATACTTAGGGATAAACATGTCAAAACACGTATAAGACAGATAGGGAAAAAAAAAACTCCACAAAACACTGCTGAGAAAAAAATAGGACCTAAATCAACCGAGAGATATACCATGTTCATAGATTAGAGGGCTCAATGCTCTTGATGTCAGTTCTTCTCAAAGTTATCTATAGATGTAATGCAAGCACAATATCCCAGGAGATTTTTGTTCTGTTTTTATTTCATAAGCATCACAGGGAAGCACAGGGGGTTTTAGAAGGGACTGAACAGCTTTGGCAAAGAAAACAGAAAAACTAACATCACCTGCTGTCAAGAGTGACTTTTTTTTGGGGGGGGGGGTTTCGAGACAGGGTTTCTCTGTGTAGCTTTGCGCCTTTCCTGGAGCTCACTTGGTAGCCCAGGCTGGCCTCAAACTCACAGAGATCCGCCTGGCTCTGCCTCCCGAGTGCTGGGATTAAAGGCGTGCGCCACCAACGCCCGGCAAGAGTGACTTTAAAACTCGGGGCTGGAAAGGAGCCCAGGGGCTAAGAGCACTGGCTGCTTTTCTAGAGGACCAGGGTTCGATTCCCAGTACCTACATGAGGGATCACAACCATCTGTACCTCCAGTTCCAAGGGATCCTCTTCTGGCCTCCATGGACACTGACTGCATATGTGGACACACACAATCAAAGCACCCATACACATAGAATAAAAAAAAGATTTTTTACATATAAAAACATAAAATTTTTATAGGCATTTGTAGGAGGGCTGAGATGTTGCTCAGCTGGTAAAGGGCTTGCCTAGCATGCACAAAGGTCTGGGTTCGAGCCCTAACGCCACATAAACTAGGTGTGGTGCCATGTGGTACACTGGAGGTGGAGGCAGCAGGATCAGAAGTTCAAGATCAGAAGTTCAAGATCACACTCTACTACATAGCAAGTTCAAGGGCAGCCTCTTATACATGAGGCCTTGTCTCAAAAAGAAAAACAGAAAATCTCAGACTTTGGGGTAAACAAATCTCTCTCTCTCTTTCTCTCTCTCTCTCTCTCTCTCTCTCTCTCTCTCTCTCTCTCTCTCTCTGTGTGTGTGTGTGTGTGTGTGTGTGTGTAGTATGTACATGTCCTTGTGGATGTGTGCATGTACACATGTGCATGTAGAGGTCAAAGGTCAATATAGGTCTGCTTTCTTTCTTTCTTTTTTTCAGACAAGTTCTCTCTAAACTGATATGTCTAGCCTGGCTGGTCAGTGAGTTTCAGATATCTACCTGTCTCCATAGCCCCCACCTCTAGTACTGGGATCACAGGTTCATGCCACCACTCCTGGTTTTTGTGGGAGTGCTGGGGATCTGAACTCAGGTCTTTAGGCTAGCTTGTGTGGCAAGCACTTTGCCAACTAAGCCATCTCGTCAGTCCAAAAAAAAAAAAAAAAAGCTTCTTAGCTACATACAAATTAATTGTACTACAGCAGAATATAAAAGTTCAAAACACACAGAAGGAGACGCGGTGGTACATAGTTATAATCTCAGCACTCAGAAGGCAGAGGCAAAAGGATCTCAAGTTCAAGGCCAGCCTGGACTACATAGCAAATCACTGTCTTAAACAAAACAAAACACACACAGAAAAAGAATAACACTAATCTTTAGTGTTACTGAAAAAAAATGAGAAGTGTCTGGGGAATACAGCTCAGTGCAAGCGCTTAGCATGGGAAAGGTTCTAGGCTCACTCTCCAGGACCGGTAAAAAACATATGCAAAAATATGCATAGCAGCTTTATTTGAATTGAGAAAAAGACTGTACTATCCATAGACATGAATGGATAAGTGCCGGGTGCTGCTGTGTATACACGGGAAACTGCTCATGAGGGAGAATGGACTCTTGACCATCACAACGTGGGGGAAGAAATCAGACTAAAAAGAGTATTTGCTATGTGATTTTATTGATAGAAAAATCCTTAAAAAAAAAAAAAAGGGTTGGGGATTTAGCTCAGTGGTAGAGCACTTGCCTAGCAAGCACAAGGCCCTGGGTTTGGTCCTCAGCTCCGAAAAAGAAAAAAGAAAAAAGAAACACACACACACACACACACACACACAAACTATAGAGACAGAAAGCAGATGGGTAATTGTCGGGAAATATCTGTCTGTTGGGGAGGGGAGGAAAATGGGAAAGAAGAAGGGACCCGGGGGCATTTTTAAAGTGATGAGCACTTTACCATCTTTTGTTTCTGTTTTTCAAGACAGGATTTCCCTATGTAGCCCTGGCTGTTCTGGAACTCACTCTGTAGACCAGGCTGACCTCAAACTCACAGAGATTCGCCTGCCTCTGCCTCCTGAGTGCTGGGATTAAAGGCATGCGCCACCACCAACCAGCCTACGCTTCACCATCTTTACAAAAATATTTACTTCTATTTTATTTATGTGTGCATATCTGTGTGAATGTATGTCACATGTGTGTGGGTACACACGAAGGTCAGAAGAGTGTGTTAGATACCCTGCTTCTGGAGTTACACTTGGTAGTGAGCCCCCTGACTCAGGTGCTGGGAACCATGTCCTCTGAAAGAGTAGTGAGTGACTTTAACTGCCGAGCCGTCTCCGCAGCCTCGTGTTCACTCTCCTGGTTATAGAGACGACTTCATAAGGATCCACCTATGTGAAAACTAACCAAATGGAAAAATGAATAATACATCCATTCTATTTAATGAATTCATTTAATGTTTTTTAATGAATTAAAAGTTCGTTTAAGGAATAAGTTGTTAAATATGAACAGCTTATTTACTACCAATAACAACAAGATACCTTTTTTTAAAACTAGGCATAGTGAAACATACCTATCATCCTGGTACTCAGGAGACTGAGGCAGGAAGATCAGGGGTTCAAGACCAGCTGGAGCAATATAGTAAGACCCTGTTTAAAAACAAGCAGCTAAAAAACTCATAGAGCAAGCTGGACAGGGGTGGCATTTATACGCCTTTAATTCCAGCATTCGGGAGGCAGAGGCAGGAGGATCTCTGTGAATTCGAGGCCAGCCTGGTCTACAGAGAGAGTTACAGGACAGCCACACAGAGAAACTCTGTCTCAAAAAACCAACCAACCAACCAACCAACCAACCAACAAAAAACCTTCACAGAGCTATGGGTAGATACAGCCTTTGAAGAGGTTGCGATTGGCCCCACCCCTGACATTCTTATTTACCTTCTTGGTAAAATGTTACCTTAGTTTGCTTTCTGTAGCTGTGATAAAACACTGACCAAAAGAGCTTGAGAGAGGAAAGGGTTAATTTTGCTTATAAATTACAGAACATCATCCAGGGAGGCTGAGGCAGGACCTCAAGGCAGGAGCAGAAACAAGGAGGAACTCAGCTTGCTGGTTTGCCCTCAGGCTCCCAGTCAACTACCTTTCTTACACAGTGCAGGCCCACCTATCTAGGGATGGTGCTGCCCATAGTGGGCTGGGTCCTCCCACATCGATTAGCAATCAAGAAAATGCCTCCCATACATGCCCACAGGCCAATCTGATAGAGGCAAAGTTTTTCTTCCCAGTGTTCCAAGTTGACAATCGAGATTAGCCATCACCAATGTTGAGTCATTTATTGACACATTCACAGTGTATTTCATGGACTAAGACCATGTCATGATTCCACTTCGTAAGTTGCTAAATTATTTGTGGTACTATGTAGTAACAGGTGATGTCCCCATCTTTGTCCTCTACGAGGGCTTTTCAAAGGCTAGGATCCTAGTTTAATTACGTTCCTACCCTTTAACTCCACACTGACTAGATCAACACAGCTGGTTAAATTGAGAATCTTCAGTACCGAATCAGGCCATGGCTATGCAAAAGAACCAAGGAACCAGGGCACCAGGAAAGGAGCCGGCTCCTGGAAGAACAGGAAGAATGTTCCACTATTGAGCTTGGCTGGGGCAAAGGTCTCCTCAGGCTTTCCCTCACACCACACTCCTCGCTTTCCAAAACCCCAAGGGCCCCAGCATGACTGAAGCCAAGCTTTGTCCCTAAGAGAGGTCACCCCATCTACTCCCAGGCCTAGACCAGAAACAGAAGAGCGGCTGGGCTCTGTCCTTTGTCTAGGTTCTGTACCCAGGTCCCTTCTCTCGTTTTTTGACTCGCCTTCCCCTATATCTGGGGACTTCGAGAAAGCATTCGTTTGAGTGATGATGTTGAGTGTGAACTGTGTGTCAGGCCATGGTGGATACAGGGATCGGTGGTGGCAGTCTCTGCTCTCCGGTCTAATGGGGCGCCAGCACATCCGGAACCTGCCGGGGCCCACTTTTCAGCCAGTGCCGAGCAGGCAGAAGGGGACACAGCGTGCACAGAGGATACCATGGTCTAGCTGTGTGACTGGAACTCAGCTTTAGGTCTGTCAAACAGAACACATTAAAATCCTTTTTCAGAGCAGTTTTATGAAGCGCTATTAAATAAGGCATGTTAAATGCCTCTGGCAGTTATGCTTTCTTAAGAAGTAGACTCTCAACCCTCGATCACTTAGTTCCCAAAAGAGATATAAGCGGTACGGCCAGAACAAAGGCTGCCTCGCACACAGCAAGCACTCAGTTGGAGGTTGCTTCTAGGATGAGTATCTGGGGCTCATACGGTCTCTTATCTGTAGGCTGACACTGCTTTAACTCCAGGTGGACAGCACTGGTTGAGGGAGGCGACCTCTGAGCCTACCTAGTCATTCCGCTCTGTGCGATCTTCAGAAACTCGGAAGTGTAACACCCCACACAGTTATGCACATAGTCCGGCACATACAGCTACATCATAGGTGCTGCTCAGCAGCCCATAAGCCCTGCCAAGAGAATCTGTGGGCCAGGCTCCCTGCATGGAGATGCTCAGTACCAGTGTACCATCCTGAGCCCATAGTTGACCAGACCAAGGTGAACGAGAGTCTCACCTATAGGCTGGCTGGTGCCTTGGCATGAACACACAAGAAGTACAGTTGAACTTTTCTAGTGGGACTTCAGAATCCTTGTCAGAGAGACTGAGTGAGGAAAACTTGGGGCCCTTGAGGCCTGAGTGAGAGCTCTAAGGGAGAGGCCAAGAATGAACAAAGAATGTGCGGAGAGAGAGATATATATATACCAGGCTTTCTTTTTTTGGGGGGGGGCACCAAGCAGCTCCCAAATCATGACAGACAGACTTTTTATTAGTTATGAATGCTTGGCCTAGGCTTGTTTCTGGCTAGCTCTTTAACCTGTTTCTCTTTACCTTTGGCCTTGGGTCTTTTTACCTTTCTTTCCTTCTGTATGTCTTACTTTCACTGCTGCTCATGTCTGTCTGTCTGGCAGCTGCCTGGGTTCTGGCCCTGGGCATGTCCCCCTCTTTCTCCTCGTTCTCTTCTCTTGCTCTTCTCTCCTCTCTTGAACCTAGATTTCTCCTCCTAGAGCTCTGCCCACCAGCCCCGCCTATCCCTTCTCGGCCTCGCTACTGGCTGTTCAGTTCTTTATTAGACCAATCAGGTGCCTTAGGCAGGCCAGGTGAAACAAATGCAACATCTTTACATCATTAAACAAATGCAGCATAAACAAAAGCAACATGCCTTTACACAGTTAAAGTAATATTCTGCAGCATAAACGAATGTAACACATCTTTGCCCGGTTAAAATCATATTCCACAACAGAGAGAGGAGAATGTGGAACAGATGTGATGAGTGGAAAAAACCTGCCTGGTGCAAACCATGTTGAGAGAAAAACAGTAAGTCACCCCATGAACTGGTGGTGTCCCAGATTGTGGACCTGTGAGGCCTTGCACAGGTCTGTGTCCATCCTTAGGTATGTGAGTTCAGGGATTCCCACCCCACAAACCTGCACCTACTTGTACTGGCTGAAAACAACTCTGTTCCTTCCAATCCAAGGAGAATTCCTACAAGAAAAGTCCACTTTGGCCTCCATGTGTACATGTACACATGTGCATGCACACACACCCACACCCACAATGCACATACACAGAAAAACATTTATTTAAATGCACACGTTTACGCACACACGGTCTTGCTGCTCTTCGCTGCTGTCATGGGGTGACAGAATGCAGGAGGGCAAAGGCCAACAGCAAATGTTATGATTTGAGGTTGATATGAGGAGGAGAACACTCACGTCCCCGGCCCTGCCCCCATTCCTAGGGAGATGCCTTTCTGAGCACACCCTGCGTTATAATAGCTCATTCTTTATTCATGCACTCACTCAATATTTACTAAACACACCCTGGCATGCTGCAGCCCTTTGTCTCCCCTCCTTTTTGATGCTGTACCATTTGCATTTGCAATGTCTTTGACAGAGAAGGTCCTTAAGGACCTGCTGAAGGACCAATGTCTGCCTGGCCGACTACAAGGCCACAGCAGATGGGTTTCCTGTGGGCTCCTCTTTCCAAGGGCATTTTATGGTTGTATTCTCAGCTCCCCATCACTGTGACAAAGACCTAAACTGATCAACATGTAAAAAGGAAGGTTTGTTTGTTCAACGTTTCAGTCCACAGCCTCTTGGCACTGTGGCTCTGAGCCTAACATGGCAGTGGCGAGGTTCATCGTGATGGTAACGTGGATGTGAGAGAGGGTGCTCACCCGTGGTAGCCAGGGAGCAAAGGATTAAGGAAGGAGCTAGGGTCCCAAGGACCTAACTTCCTCAGACACAGCCCCTCCTCCTAAAGGTTCAACTGTGTCCCAGTAACAGCAGGCTGGTACCCAAGTGTGATGGTCAATTTTGACTGTGGACTTGACACTATGTAGAATGACCCGGGAAAGGAGCCTCAAGGGGTTCTGTGGTGCTGGAAAGAGAAACTCAAGCCGGTTGGAAATGTTTTTGCAGTGAAGCCAACGGACTATAGGAATGCTCCATTTCCATGGCGACATTGACAGTTATCTTGTTTCCAACTGACTTTCCCAAACATCTGAACAACATTGTATAGGTGCGTTCACTTGTGGCAAGTCAGGCACAGAGGTCTAAAACCCGGGGACAACCATTCTTGGAGTCGGTGGTAATAAATACATTACTTTTTCACTGTCTAGAAACAGCTATAAAGAGATAGATGGACCGAGACAATGAGATCCCACTCTGTGGATCTAAATGGGAACTTATACACTTAAAAGCCCCCGCTGAAAGGTCACGTCAGGACCGTACTGTAGGCCTAAGGGAGACAGCTCAGCCCATTCCGTGCTCACCTCCCAGGTGTGAGGACGTTAGTTTGAACCCAGAACTCATGTAAAACAAAGCAGACAAACAAAACTGACACACACAATGGTTCTTCTCACTTGGGATCCCAGCACTGGGAAGGCAGGGACAGGCAGATCTCTGGGGCTTGTTGGTCAGTCAGCATAGCGGATTGTGAGTTCCAGGCCTGAGAGAGACTTTCTGCCTCTCAAAACAAACAAAAAAAGATGGAAAGCACCTGAGAATTCCAAGACTGTCCCCTGACTCCCACAGCTGAACACACACACACACACACACACACACACAGAATATATTTTAGTTAAAACCACATCATCTGCCGGGCGTTGGTGGCGCACGCCTTTAATCCCAGCATTCGGGAGGCAGAGGCAGGCAGATCTCTGTGAGTTTGAGGCCAGCCTGGGCTACCAAGTGAGCTCCAGGAAAGGCGCAAAGCTACACAGAGAAACCCTGTCTCGAAAAACCAAAAAAAAAAAAAAAAACCAACAACAAAAAAAACCCCACATCATCTGCTGTTATTTGAAGAACCTGACTCCTCCATCTTACACTATGCCTTTCTCCATATATTACTTTTATGCCACTGGGACAAGTCCTAACAAAAACAATGTAAGAGAAGAAAGAACTGCCTGGGATCTGGTTGCAAAGCATTCAGTCCACCATAGTGAGGTGTGGTGGGACAGCCCACTTCAGGGCAGCAGGAGCCTGTGGCTGAAGCTGTTCACATTATGTCAGACCTGGAAGCAGACAGGTCAGGTTAGGGTAACTCCTAACCCCCGCCCCCATTAACCCATTTCCCCCAGCAAGTACCAACTTCAAGGATCCCCAGCCTCCCTCAATAGCATCACCAGCTAGGGAACACAGATTCAAGACACAGGCCTATGGAGGACATTTTAGGTAAAAACCACAATTGGGTCTGTGACTGAAAAGATTGGTTTTTTGTTTTGTTTGTTTGGGGTATGGAGGGCAGCTAGGGGTTAAACCCAGGACTTTATGCATACAAGATAGGCCTTCTTGCCAGTCGGTGGTGGTGGTGCACGCCTTTAATCCCAGCACTTGGGAGGCAGAGCCAGGTGGATCTGTGTGAGTTTGAGGCCAGCCTGGTCTACAGAGTCAGATCCAGGACAGGCACCAAAACTACACAGAGAAACCCTGTCTTGAAAAACTAAACAAACAAACAAACAAACAAACAAACCACAGGCATTCTTTCACTGATATCCCCCATCCCCTGTATACTGGCTACCTTTATGTCAACTTGATACAGGCTAGAGTCATCAGAGAGGAGGGAGCCTCAATTAAGAAAATGCCTCCATAAGATCTGGCTGTAGGCAAGCCTGTAGGGAATTTTCTTAATCAATGATTGGTGGGGGAGGACCCAGGCTATTGTGGGTGTGCTGGTCCTGGGTTCTATAAGAAAGCAGGCTGAGCAAGTCATGAGGAGCAAGCCAGTAAGCAGCACCCCTCCATGTCTCTGCATTAGCTCCTGCCTCCAGGTTCCTGCCCTGCTTGGGTTCCTGCTCTGACTTCCTTCACTGATGAACTGTGATGTGGAAAATGTAAGCCCTTTATAAAGCTCTTTCCTCCCCGAGTTGCCTTGGTCATGGTGTTTCATCACAGCAACAGAGACCCTGTCACTGACAGAAATCTTAAATGATGGTGGTGTGAGAAACAGCCTTGGTGCCTTTTTCTGCACAGCTGTACTTGTGTGACATCCGGGAACCCTGGAGCACAAAATGACGAGAACAAGATCATGAGTGTGTGATTTCCATGAAGTTTCTGTGCAGCGTTTTCCTTGAGGTGTGGTGATATTTTGTGTGTGCTCTAACAAATAAATCTTGCCTGAAGATCAGAGGGCACAGCCAGCCACTAGTTAGCCATAGAGGCCAGGCAGTGGTGGCTCACACCTTGGATCCCAGCACTTGGGATCTTAATACCTTTGCTCAAAGTACTTGGGAGGCACACACACCTTTAATCCCAGCACTAGGGAGGTGGAGACAGGAAGTGATATGGCTGGGCGGAGAGAGGAATATAAGGCAGGAGGAGACAGGAGCTAAGACCCCTTTTGGCTGAGGATTTTGTAGAGGTAAGAACTAGTGGTTGGCTGCTCTCTTCTCTGATCTTTCAGTTCTCACCCTAATATCTGACTTTGGGTTTTTATTAAGACCAATTAGAATTCATGCTACATTGAGGCTTTGATACAGTGGACCTGATTTTTGAAGGGGCTCGAACAGGGAGCCCAGGAAGGGAAAAGGAAAGCAGATTCTATCATTTTAGGTTTTTGTTGGTGGTTTGGTTTTTTGAAGCAGGTTTTCATGTGCTCCAGGGTGGCTGCGAGTCTTCAACTCCAGATCCTCTTGCTTCTAGCCCCCAAGTGCTGGGGTTAGGGGTGGGTGCTGCCACGCCCAGCTCCTTTAAGGCTTTAGGAATGGGAAGAGGGTTGTTTCCATCCCCAGTCTTTGAGGACGGACGTTTGAAGTATGTCACCTTGCAACATCCTAACACAATACAGAAGCTATCTCTGGGGGAAAGAGGAAGTCTCTCATGTTGCCATTTCTCTTTTCCCTTACAGTGGAGAGAAGGCAGAGATTATATCTCTACTGCTTGCAAACCGTCCTCCAGCAACGCGTCAGGTGCCCACAGGGCTTCCACCAGCACAGCCTAAGTAGCTGCTTCCCAATTTATGAGTGTCTTGTTTTTAGCTCTGGGCAGTATTATTAATGCCGTTCACCTAGCCATCAAACTATTACTGAGTTCTCCAGGCAACCTAAAAAGAAAGGGAAGGCAATGAGGAGAGATGGCCTTTGTCTTCAGAGAGCTCACAGACTCAGAAGGGAGCTGAGCTTAAAAGGAATTACCCTTCAGTGTGATATGTGGTCTCATAGCTGACTAAGTGCCAGGGAATGGCAGGTGTGGGCTGACCTTGGGCTAAGAGAAGGGGAGAAAATACATCAGGGGAGGGTAGTATTTCACTGGGCCATAAGGTTGAAAAGACATTTGGCAGGCAACGAAGGAAGTCTTCTAAGCAAGAGTGCATTTCGTGCATGGGTGTTTACACAGGGAAGAGCAGATCGGAGGAGCAAGGACCTGGTGAGGCTGGAGTATAGGATGAGAGGGGCGCAGAAGGCAGGGAGGAGGGCGTAGAAGGACATTCTCCGCGTACAGAGAAGTTCACTGATTGCTGTGTGTTCCAGTTTGCTTTTCTTTGCTATGATAAACACCGCAACCAATGTCTATATAGATGCCTCCTCCTCTTCCTCTTCTTCCTCCTTCTCCTCCTTTTTCTACAGGGTCTCATTCACTATGTAGCCCCGGCTGGCCCAGAACTCACAGAAACCCACCTGCCTCTGCCTTTCAAGTACTGAGATGAACTGGTTTACTTATTAGCTACTCAGACCTCTTTCCCTTTATCATTATTTCCAGTCCTCAGTCCAGCAGGAGAGAAGGTCTTGGGTAGATGTTAAAGGTGCCTAGTCTAGTGGTACAGACCTGGAACCCCAGAATTTAGGAGGCAGAGGCAGGAGAACTGTGAGTGGGAGACTAGTTTGGATTATCAGACCCTGTCTCAAAGAGAAGAAAAACAAAAGCAAAATAAATAAACTTTAACTGCATCTGTTTTGTGCCCTACGGTGTGCTAGGCTAAAGCTGTACAATTCGGGGCAAAGCTTTTTAACTTCTCTGAAATTTAAATCTGAAGCTCGGAGTAGTTTTATAACTAGAACATAAGGTTCACCAACTCTTTATCCCACCTTTAAAGGAAAAGTATTCTTAATGGCATCCTAGTACTCACAAACCCATTTTTATTTTAAAGTTACTTAAATGAATACAAGAGGAATTGTAAATAAATTCTGTATCATGAGAAGTCTTCTGCAAGTACAAAACCAAAATAAATTATAAAAGAAGACCCCACTACCACCTCCTACTCCCACAGACAAATAAATAGCCTTTAAGCCCTTTTTAATTGGCAGCTAGTCAGAAAGACATTTTTACACCATTACTCAGCATGTCCACGAGTTTCCTATCTAGTCTCTGTGGAGACAGACATGAAGTAGGTTCTCTGTATAGATAGAAAGGTTTAGGACTGAGGTATAGCTCAGTAGTAGAACTCCGGTCTAGCAAGAATGCATAAGGCCCTGGGCTCCATTTCTAGCATTGGAGGGAGGGAGGGAGAGAGGAAGGGAGGGAAGAAGGGAGTCTGAAATGTCCATTACTCTGAGAGGTTCTGGAAGCTTTTTGGAGGTAGGGTCTAGCTGGTGGACGTAGGTCACTGAAGAGGTCCCTTGAAGGCTATGCTTGGTCCAGATTCTTCTTGATCTGGGATCCTGGTTTGCCTTGACATGGATAGATTTCAGAAAACCAGCCTGCTGTCATAATCTGTGCTGCTTTCGGCTTCTTCCTCCACCAGAACTGAAACCATGGGCTAAAATAAGGCTCATGACCTTGTTTCTGTCAGATGTTGTCACAACACAAAAGTAACTAAGTATTAAGTGTAATGCACTCCAATGGTGCCTTGCTGCTCCATTCTATTCCCCGGACCCCCAAAGGCCGCTCCAACCCTCTGAGGTTGATTTTGCCACCTTCTAGCCTCAGCCTGGGAAATGCCATATACTGGAAGCAAACCCTTTGCCTTCGGAGTCTATCGTCCCAACAGAGACAAATGCAAAAGTTTATTGACAAGAAGGGATGAAAACTATTGAGTAAGATTATTTCAGTGTTTTAAAACTCATGAGAACAGTTAGAGCGATGAGCTGACACACAGCTATGGAGACTTTGTTTGAACTCAATCGGCCTGGAATTAAAGCCATGTGCACGCCACTCCTCAACCGTTGTGGGTAGAGTTCACAGGAAGTAGAACTGAAGTACATCACTTAAAAACAAGGACTTCTGAGAAATAAGATGAGAGGGGGCAGACGAAACAACGGAAGGGTGTGAGGATGCGTTCTTAGCTGGAGACAAAGTCGGAGCCAAGGGCTATCTGGGGCATGAATTTCTCTACCTGTTTGTCCGACCAGGAGGCAGGAAGGAGTCGCACGTGTCTCTTCTTCTCTGTTGTGGATGCCAAGCTAGCTGGCCAATGAGCTTCCAGGGATTCTCCAGTCTCTGCCTCTTATCATCCTATGAGAGCACGGGGATTACAGACCTGCGCACTACCGCACCCCACTTCCCATGGGTTCCGGGCTTCAAACACAGGTCCTGGATTTTGTACAGCAGACGCTCTACCCACTAAACCCTCTCCCAGCCTCGTGGAGTTAGATTCTTAGGCCTCTGAGAATTTCTAACCCTAGGCTCAGGTTTCAGGGAAGAGAGGGAATTACCTCCAGGGCAAAATTGTTCCCATTTAGCTGGGAGCACTTCTCCGAAAGAGGGGTAGATACAAAACCTTAGCAGCCAAGGTCATAGCCACTGGGAGATGAGGTCACCCACCTCGTGAAGGGATCTGAGGTGAGAGGACATAAGGAGACTCCACAAGTTCACAAGACATACCCCACCATGGAGAGACATATTTACTCAGTGATAAAATGAAAATGATAGTATGCACCTAAGGGGTCATTAGGAAGAGTGGATGAGGATAGTGAGGATGAGTGGAGAGGACTGTGCCCAGCACACTGTAAGCAAATAATTAAAAAATTTATTAGCTATAGTAAAATTAGTGTTCATTTAGCAATAGACAGCCACTTATGCCATTAATAATTATAATCGTATGTTTATGACCATGAGCAATGGACCTTACTTTGAAATCTCTGCTAGTTAAATGAAGAAAGGAAGCTCATAAAACACAGACTCCCATCTGCCCACTGGAGACAATTCTTTCTGCCTCAGACCTGCAAGTCAATTCAGTCACTATGGTCCCTTGAGGTCCAAAGCGACTCGTCAGCTTGATTTCCCCATTATTCAACCCAGAGATTGTGGCCACCGCAGCAGCCCCTTTGACTGAACTCAGATTCAGAATGATATCATCACCCCAGCCCTCAAACAAGTTCAAGTGTGTTGGGGGAGGGGCAGGATGGGAGCTACTGGGCTGCTTCCCCGGATCGGGATCTCTGTTCCAACCCAGACAGCTGACTAGATTGATTTCCAGGTCACGGTTTGTGCTGAAGTCACTGTTTCCAGACTCTGAGTCATGATCCAAGGTAAATCTTCACAGGCTTTCCCCCAGACCTCCTGTCTGACACTCACACTGGTACGCGTCTACGCCCTACCCCACTCTGCCCCACTAGTTGGGGCATGAATGTACCTGGGTCCTGCCGGGTTTTTGAACCTCAAATGACTCACGCTGTGCTCTTGAGTGGATGCAGAAAGAACCACACCATTCCCGTGGCTTAAGGCAGCTGCTGTTGCGTTTTCAAAGGCAGCTGCATGTAGATCTTGATTTTTCTTTTTGCACCCTGGAAACACTCGATGAAAGAGTTGAGATGCTGGGACGTGGAGGAGAGTCAAGTTGGTGACACATGTGATATGCATCTGTATTGCTTTTCTTTTCTTATTCCTAGAAACATTTTCTAGAACTTGGAGTTTAATGACTCTTTGTTTCTGATCTCTTCCCAGCTTTAAATGTAGGGTTTTTGTTTTTTTGTTTTTTGTTTTTTTCTGACTGTTTCCCACCGTGGCTGAAAAGTCATAGAAACAGCTATTGTGGAGAAAAGGGGGAAAATGGGGGAAGTGAATGGGTGATTTTGGCCAGAGTGAAGGCTCCAGGGCAACAAGCTAAATTTGGTCAACAATGTGAAGGTTCTGCCTCCCCACAGGAACTGTGTGTGCTATCCAGACCTGAGGACTGACTCCTGACACAGCTCCAGAGTCACAGCACACAGAGCCCCGTTGCTCTGCCCTCCAGCCTTCCCTCCCTCATCGTTCTCCTCAGGAAACCAAGGGAGGGTAATGAGTCTAGGAAGACCTGAGATTCGAACAATTGCAAGTGGGTGAAATTGCCCAAACATGAGCAAAAGGAAAAATAAAGCATAGCAACATGAAACCACAGTGTGAAGAGAAAGGGGGGATGAATGCCGCATGCCAAGAATTGACCAGGGGCCATGTGAGGGGGAACCAGAACTCGGGCAGTAGAGGCCACCTCTCCCCGTTCTCAATGCTACGCAGCTTAATAGAACATGAACCCATCAAATAGAACGAGAACCCAAAGATGGATGGTGGTGTAGCTTGAAAGCAAGATGTTCACCATAGGCTCATGTGTTTGGCTGCTTGGTCCCCAGATGGTGGTATTGTTTGGGGAGGCTATGGGACCTTTAAGAGGTAGGACCTAGCTGGGGGAGTGCATCCCTAGGAGATGGGCTTTGGGGTTATAATGAGCCTCCTTTCTTGCCTGGGCTCCCTACTTCCTGGTCCACATTCCAAGCTCCCTCTGCTTCAGCTGCTGTGCTGTTCTCTGGCCATGAGGGCCTTCCCCCCCTCCCCCGTCCCGAGCCATGAACAGGACCACGCCCTTCCTCCCTTAAGCGGCTTCTGTCAGGTATTTTGCAATAGACATTAAAAAAAAAAAAAGTCACTTGTACAGGCGGTAAGACAACGGAAGTCGAAAGGACAAAGTGACTTTGGATTTAAGAAAACACGGAATGTCATCATTATAGACTTAAAATAGAAATTAGAAGCAAGAAGCAGCAATAGCATTGAGATCTGAGCTACAACCGACAGGAAAAGGTGCAGATAATCGGTGACTATAGACAGCAAGGCATAGATAAGAAAAGGAGAAAGGCAGAGCCAGGCGGATCTCTGTGAGTTCGAGGCCAGCCTGGGCTACCAAGTGAGTTCCAGGAAAGGCGCAAAGCTACACAGAGAAACTCTGTCTCGAAAAACTAAAAAAAAAAAAAGAAAAGAAAAGAAAAGAAAAAAAGAAAGAAAAGGAGAAAAACATGGTTAATACAAAGATGACCAGATGCCAGAGAGTGAGGGAGCCCAGCACAGGGAATAAAAGATACATTCAAAAGCATGGTCAGGGCTACAGAGATGACTCAGCAGTTAAAAGGCACCTGTCACCAAGCCGGACAACCTGAGTTTGATCCCCAGGACCGGCATGTCGGAAAGACAGAACTGACTCTTATATTTGTCCTCTGACCTCATGCACATCATAGTATGCATGTACACACAAATATAATTTTTTTAAATGTTGTGAAGTGTGATTAAGTGTATTTCCCTGAGATATGGGGCTGAATTATAGAAATAAACAGAATACTGTGGTATAAGAAAATGTGATGTAGAATGTTAAATGCGGAATGAAGTATGTTGCAGGTCAGAGTAAGAATTAATGCAAACTTTGATGATGAAGAGGCTCTTGAAGGGTCTGGAGCCATGGCTCAGTGGTTAAGAGCTCTTCCTGTTCTTCCGGAGGACCTGGGTTCACTTCCTCGCATGCATGGCAGGTGGCTCACACCCATCTGTAATTCCAGCTCCAGGGGTTTGATGCCTCTGGCTCCCACAGGTACCTGCACTCATCTGCCCATACCCACAAGCAGACACAAATACCTATGCATAATTAAAAGGAAGAAAACAAATCTTTAAAAAGAAATTCTTCAAACATCTTAAGAGAAAAGGCACACCACACCAGAGGAGCCAGGACAGGCAGGGTCCAGCTTTCTTCCTAGCCACATACAAGACCAAGCAGAGCCCAGGAACCAGGCTGCAGGCATCCCACCACACACACAAAATTACCTGGCATCAGCTTGTCAAGCTAATTCTGCACACACCCTACAGCTCCACCAATTCCAGTCTTGCAACACAACCAGCAGACGACACAGGCGTGTGCTTGAGAGACAGTATCACTGCTGTTTAAAAAAAAAAAATCACTCCAAGGGCTGAATAATAGGTGCACAAGGAATCCTGGTTAGGATTCATCAAATTGAGTCCTCGATGACAATGGTCATGAGCGCTCTGGTCCTCAGTGTGATGGGAACCAAGGGAAACAGCCCATCTATTGTGTTAGACAAACAAACCAAGCATAACCGAGGTGTGGTAGTGCACCCCTATGGTCCCAGGACCTGGGAGTTGAAGCAGGAGGATCCCATGTTTGTGACCAGCCTGGGCTATGCAATGAGACCTTGTCTCAAAAAAGGAAAATAAAATAAGCAAACATGCCCCACTCCCTAACACCTAAATATACCGTTCAAGGGGAAGGGCATACAGAATCAATGAAGGGAAGTTAGGATGGCGGTTCCTGGGAAAAAATCGGCTGGGAGGTGGGTTGAGGCAGAAACTCAGAGATAGTCACAGAGCACCCAGTGCTAGTTCACAGGGGGGATGGTGGCTTGCAGTCCACTTAGCATTTTATTGTTCACATATCCCAGGCTGGCCTTGAACTCCTAATCCTCCTGCCTCCAACTCCTGAGTGCTGGCATTACTAAGCATTACTGCACCCAGCCATTTTATTATGGTGATTGATAACATGCAAGTCTGTGGTGGTATTGTGTTCCCCAAAATATTGTGTATGCTAATAAACTTATCTGGGGTCAGAGAACAGGACAGCCACAATATTAAACATGAGGATAGGCAGTGGTAGCATACGCCTTTAATCCTAGCGTTCCAGAGGCAGAAATTCATGTGTTCAAGGATACACCCAAGCATGGTGACCTACGCCTTTAATCCCAGAAAGCCACACCTTTAATCCCAGGGAGTGGTGGTAGAAAGCAGAAAGGTATATAAGGCGTGAGGACCAGAAACTAGAGGCCTTTGCCCTGGAGAGGCCTTTGGCCTGGAGAAGCCTTTGGCCTGGAGAAGCATGTGGCTGGTTAAGCTTGCAGGCTTCTAGCAGCAGTTCAGCTGAGACCCATTCTGGATGAGGGCTCGGGGCATCCAGTCTGAGGAAACAAGATCAGCTGAGAAGTTGGCCAGGTGAGGTTAGTTGTGGTTTGTTCTGTCTCTCTGACCTTCCAGTGTTCACCCCAATACCTGGCTCAGGTTTGATTTTATTAATAAGAACTTTTAAGACTCATGCTACACAAGTCTCTGTGTTCTTTTGTATGTACTGATGCTCCATAAGAAATAAAGAAAATTGTTCTAAACATTTCTGAAAACATTTTTTTTTTTTGTTTTTTCGAGACAGGGTTTCTCTGTGTAGCTTTGCGCCTTTCCTGGAACTCACTTGGTAGCCCAGGCTGGCCTCGAACTCATAGAGATCCGCCTGCCTCTGCCTCCTGAGTGCTGGGATTTAAGGCGTGCGCCACCACCGCCCAGCTGAAAACATTTTTGTCACTAGAAAAATAATTAAGGAGACAAAAGAGTGTGGTCTATAATAAAGACAAACTTGACTTTGAAAATGATAACCAGACAAGGCTCTCTCCTCTCTCTCTCTCTCTCTCTCTCTCTCTCTCTCTCTCTCTCTCTCTC
>CABHPH010148158.1:24343-47997 GCA_902168325.1 Peromyscus nudipes | reverse complement strand
TTTTTTGGGGGGGGGGAAGTATCTCCATTTGTAGCCAAGGCTAGCCCTGAACTCATGACCCTCCTGCCCTGGCCTCCTAGATGAGATTATAGGCATGAGCCACTAAGCCTGGCTTTCTTTTCTTTTGGATGCTGTCATCTTAATGGGTGTTGGGTCATCTCTCAATGTAGTTTTGATTTGTGTTTCTACCCACCCCCTATCTGTACGGCCCTGGCTCACTAGGTAGACCACGCTGTTGGGATTTGGGATTTCAAATGAGTGTTGGGTTGCATCGTCGGCTTCTGCAAATCCTGTGTCCTACTTTGCTTTTCTGTTGCTGTAATAAACACCATGAAGCAACTTGGGAGAGAAAAGGTTTACTTGGCGTCCAGTCACAGGGCATCATCAGGGCAAGCCAGGGCAGGAGTTTAAGGCAGGAACCTGGAGGCAGGAACGGAAGCAGAGGCCATAGAGGAGTGCTACTCTTGCATAGCCTGCTTTCTTATACAGCCCAGGACCACAAGGGTGGCACCTCCCATCGTGGGCTGGGCCCTCCCACATCAATCATTAATCAAGAAGATGCCCCATATGTAGACGTGCCCACTGGCCTGTCTGATGAAGGCGACTCCTTAAGCGAGGGTCCCTCTTCCCAGGTGACACTAATGTGTGTTGAGTTGATAAGAACTAACTATCACAATTGCCTTTGGTATTTTAATAAGGATGGCACTGAATCCATAGATTTCTTTAGGTAATATGGTCACCGAGTTCCACCAATCCACAAGCATGGTCTTTCTATCTATTTATATCTTATTTTTTTTCTTATTTTAGCAAAATTTTATGGTTTTATAGTATTCACGTCTTTTACCTTCTAAGAAAACTTTGTTCCTAAGTAGCTTGTTATTTTTAATGCTGTGATAAGTAGAAATGTTTTCATTTCCTTTCAGGTCATGTGGAAATACACCTGACTTTTGTTTGTTCATTTTTTTTTAATCTTGAAATTTTGCTCAAATCATTTCTTTTGCCTCCTCCTGCATAGCTCCCAGGATTAACCGGACTGGGGCATGAGGGAATGGATAAAGGGCAGACACACATACACAGAGAAGCTGAGATTGGGTGGTCTAGGTCCTTGGATAAAGCATTGTGGAAGCTTAGGGTGTTTATTATAGACAATTGAATAGGGAGGCAGGATTATTGCACAAATACAGCTGAGCAAGGAAGTGGATTATTACATTCAGATAATCACAGGGGTAGAGTTATTAAGTACAGCTGAACAAGGAGGCATGTTTAGTTCATCTTGGTAGGATCAGTCTTCAGGCCATAAAAATCTGGGGCAGAGAGCCACAGTGGACATTTTCTGACCTGAGGAAGGCTTTGTTCCTGTCACAGGTTTGAGACACTGAGGTTTTTGACATGACCATGCCCAAGACAAACAATACACATTCAATCCAGGACTTCTCTCTCTCCCTACATAGTTTTGTGTGTATGTGGTTTTTTAAAAGTTTTGTGTTTTGTTTTCTTTTTGTTTACATATTAGTATCCGTTGTCCACAGAAGTATACTTTTCTTTTCCACTGTGAATGGTTTACTTTTTCATGTCTAACTGCTTTGGCAAGGATTTCTAGTACTCTGCCGGATGCTAGAGGCAACAGTGAGCTTTGCTGCTCTTCTCCCACTCTTGGAGAGAATCCTTTCAGCCTTCCATTCTTGCATGGTAGCTGTGGGTTCCTGTGTGGCTTCTGCTGTGTGGGAAACAGTTTGTTTCTGTTCCTAGTTCTTTGAGTGTCTATCACGAAAGGGTTTTTGAATGCTTTTTCTTTTTAAAAATTATTTTATTATGTTTTATTTATGATTGTTCTGCAGGTGTGTGTGCATGTCACAACATCCGTGTGGGGGTCAGAGGACAACTTACAGGAGTTGGTTTTCTCCTTCTTCCACATGGATCCCAGGCTTGGTCAAGTTCAATTTCCAGGCTTGAATGGCAAGCGTCTTTACCCACTGAGCCACCTCACTGACCCTCAAGGGCTTTTTCTACATCAGTTGAGATGACTGTGTGGTGTTTGCTCTTCATATGTTAATGCAGTTTTTTACATCATTTGATTTTGATCTGTCAAAACATCTTTGGATTCAAATTATAAATTTTGAATTTTTTTTCAATTTTCCCCCCATTTTTTTTTTTCTGAGACAAGGTTTCTCCATGTAGTCCTGGCTGTCCTGGAACTCACCCTGTAGACCAGGCTGACCTCAAACCCAGAGATCTGCCTGCCTCTGCCTCCTAAGTGCTGAGATTAAAGGCTGTCTAGTCTTTTATATATCTTGTTGAATTCAGTTTGTTAGTATTCTGTTGAGAACTTCCCTTTTCAATAGATTTTCATCAAGGATATTGGCCTTCTTGTAATGTCTCTGTCTGGCTTTGGTATCAGAGTGATACTTGTCACATAGAAGGGAATCAGAACTCTCTGTCCCCTTCAGTTCTGAAGAGGAGGGTTGATGCTAGTTAATCTTTTGGTGTTTGATAGGATTCTCCAGTGAAGCCAACTGGTTTGGGGCGTTCTTTCTTCGGGAGATGTTCTTATTGGTGCTCAGGCTCCTTGCTGATTAGGGGTCTGTTTGTATTTTTAATTTCTTTGCGATTCGTTCTTATTAGGTTATATATTTCTAGGACTGTGTCCACTCCCTCTAGGCTATCCAGTTTGCCAGCATGTAATTTCTCCCAGCAGTCTCTTATACCTCTTTATATTCCTGGGGTGACATCCGTTGTGATGGTCATCCTTCCAATCCATCCTTTAAGGATTTCAACCGCCTCTCTCTTTTCCTCCTTTAGTTTCACTGCAGGTATTTGGTTGTTGCTAGAGTTTTCCTGCCTGGCCCACGGTCAGGATAAATCTCTTTCACCTGCCAGTCCCACAGCCGCTCAGCCCCAACCAAGTAAACACAGAGACTTATATTGTTTACAAACTGTATGGCCGTGGCAGGCTTCTTGCTGACTGTCCTTATATCTTAAATTAATCCATTTCTATAATTCTGTTCCTTGCCACATGGCTCATGGCTCACCGGCATCTTTACATGCTGCTTGTCCTGGTGGTGGCTGGCGGTGGCTGGCAGCGTCTGGCAGCATCTCCTTCCACCTTCCTGCTCTTTTTATTCTCTCTGTTAGTCCTGCCTATACTTCCTGCCTAGCCACTGGCCAATCAGTGTTTTATTAGCAACACATTTGCCATACAGAACATCCCACAGCATTTGGTTCTGTCGATCTCTTTATAAATCCATCCGCCGGTATTGCTGTTTCCCTTCCCGTTATGTTCCCGCTTCATGTCCGTGTCTCCTGCGTTGATCTTGACTGGTTCCTTTCTTCTGTCAACCCTCTCTTTTGTTTTTTCTGGTTTGCCAAGGTGTGAAGTGATGTGGTGGTCGGGTCTTTACCTCATTTCAGCCTGGTACAAAGGGCTCCTGGGTAGTGAGGGCTTTCGGTAGTATTATCTTAAGAGAAGAGAAGCAAGATTGAGAGAGGAAAAAAAATCAAGATGCATAGCTACTATTCTGTATGTGTGTGTGCGCACACGCCTGTGTGACGTGCAAGTGTATGTGAGTATGTGTGTGTGTGTGCATGCGTGCGTGCATTTAAACATGCCTTCTCTAGCTCTGTGGACATCCCTCCCCTACCCCGCCCTTTTGTAGTATTGGCAGTGTTTATAGTACCGGGAATCGAACCTAGGACCTTGTGCATGCCAGGCACTACCAGAGAGCTACATCCCCTCTAGATTTTCTTTTTCAATTCACAAAGCGATCCATCCAACTCACAGGCTCTGCTGATCTCAGCATGAAGCTTTGGACTGGCCGTGTGTGGTTATCTAGACTTCGAGCTGAGAATTCGGAGGGCTGTGGTTCTCCCAGCTGCCATGGGCTTCTGCGGGTATGCATCCCATTCACTGGGAAGCTGGACGTGACGTGGTGAAGCGGCTCTCATTAGGAAAGGTTTCTGACAGCAAAAAGAAGCCAGCCAGACTTCCTGAATGTGGAGGTTAAAACAGGGTGGAGACCGGGCTCCATAAACACATTTACAATCACGAAGAGTGTCATTGTAATCACGAGTCCAAATGAACCAAGCTGGGACATCTGGGGGCAGGCATGGTGGGTGTTTGTTTTCAAGAGAAGCCTCTGGGGCTGTTAGCCTGGTGCTCAAGGACAAAATCCCCTTTGGAAACAGTCCAGCCGCAGCGGTCGTGCATTGTGTTGCCAATTAAAACTTAGTCTGGGACTGGGCTCCCCTGCTTTGGAATCCTTGGGAAGAGGTTTTGTTTCTATTTTCAGAGAAAAAGGCAAAAAATGCAGGGAAGACGTTGTGGGTCACACCTTGCTCTGTGGACTACTGAGGCCATCAATAGCACAGTTTTCCCTGTGCACAAGAAAGAGACAATCGCTCCTTGTCTGGGGTGGGGGGGAGCAGAGCAGGACCATTGGAGTGTGAGTGTGAGCAGAGATCAAAAGAACAAATCTGGTACAGGCATCATTTTAGCAGTGCTCTGTGCCAGTCCGAGACCGAAGAGGGAAGTAGCCGCCGTTGCTTCCAAGCAGTCAATGACCCTTTGGGAAAAGTCAGGCTGTTGGAAGTGTGACCTGGCGGAAGTCAGTGCCAGATACACACGCCACGCAAAGAGCCAGAAAGCGAAATCTGACTTGAGTTGATTTGGTAGAAAAGTTATTTCTAGACTGGGCATGGCAGCTCATCTCTATCATCTCGGCGCTTGGGAGCCTGAGACCGTCGACTTGCCACCAATACAGAACCAGTGGTGTATAGTTGGGGGCGGTCTAACTGGAGTAAAGGGTGAGGCCCTGATATTTTAATATATGTCTTTGCATTCAGATCCAATACCATGGAGGTATTAAATGGAATATAGGTTTGCATCAGTTGTCAGTAGTAAGGTAGAGAAGGGATGGTTATGGTGTTAAGTCAGGAACAGAAACCATGCAGTTCCCATAGCTCAAGTAGCCGGCTTTCTGTGGAAGGAAAAGCATGCTGTTTGGGAAGTGGTTTTTTTTTCTAAGACTTTCTAAGGTGGTGTTTCTGGGAAAGCATTCGTGTTGTGTCCCAAAGGTTTTGGGGACTGGGCTGGTGGCACGGTGGCTAACAGTGCTTGCTGTACTAGCAGGAGGCCCTGAGTTCAGACCCTCAGTGCCCCTACAAAGGAATCTGGGTGTGGTTGTACATGTGGGAAATCCCAGTGCTGTAGGAGACTGAGACAGGAGGATTCTTGGGGTTTACTGACTGCCAGCTCAGCTTCGAGTTCAGTCAGAGACCATGTTCCGAGGGGAAAAGGCAGAGAGCAGCAGAGGCAGACACGTGACACCCTCCTCGTGACACCCTCCCTGGGCTTCCACAGGGACAGGGGCATGCGCCTGCCCTCACACCAGCATGCTCCACACAGCGCAGGCACACACACCAAACAAGGAAGGAATCTTTGAAAGACACAGATTAATCTATATTTACCATAATGATAGGGAAGAGCATTTTGATTTAATTATTAAAGTATGTCATCTCAGCCTATCAGGATTAGATATGTCATAATTTACAGGACAAAAGGCCCCTGTGGCCCCGATCTCTGTCACCTCTGTAGCACTCGGCATAGCATGGAAGACTCGGTCAATGCCTCATATTTGTTGAGTGGGTCCAAAGAGATCTGGTACAGATCCCCCCTCACCCAGTTGTAAATGTTCAGGGCCTTTTTGTGAAATTTTGGAAAAACTCAATTCTTGAGTTCAAATCATCTAATGACAGAAAGTCATAATTCTAGCTTCTTGGGCTGAGAGCTATTATCTCATCACATGAAAGAATGTCACATGTCACCATTTTGGAAATTTTTATCATGTCTGAGACTCAAATTGGCAAGAATTCTTCGACGCGTATATAATGAAATACAGAAAGCCGCTTTCTCTTCAGACTGAGAAGTTTGGGGTTGGGTGTGGGGACAGAGAAGCAGATGGGAAGAAATGCTGGTGTTTAGGCACCGAAAACACTCCCTCAAGCACCAAGAGGTGAGCTGTGCTATGGAGAGGCCTCTGGCAAGCTGGTACCCCTGCCACGTCCCAGATAAAGAGCATTGTTTCCGCTTGCTGTCCGGAGGGACTGTAAGGTCTTTGATATCCCCTGCTGGTGATTAGAGGGAGCTTCCTGCAGCGAGTCGACAGCCCTGCTCTCTCTGGCCGCCCTGGTTGCTGCGATGTCTTCAAGCTTTTGTCTTCTGCCTTTCATCTGAGCCCTCCTAAATCCTCTTTAATTCATAAGGGCTCTTGGTTCTCAAAAGGAAATGTCTTGTTTCGTTTTTTTTTCTACATACAGGACAATAGTAACTTTTCTTTTTAAAGTTTAACATTTTGATGCAAATGGAGGGAGGCATGACAAATGTCCTAAAAGAGCTGTGATGGATTATCCTGACCTGTGTGAGCAAAACGTGGTGTCTGTCTGTTCTGATGCTCACAGCCTGCAATTTCCCAAAGCTTATTACACTTTCCGCTGGGGCTGGAGAGGCAGCTCAGTGGTTAAGATCACTGGCTGCTCTTGCAGAGGTCCAGGGTTCAGTTTTCAGCACCCACATGGCAGCCTATAGCTGTATGTATAACTCTGCTTCCAGAGGACCCGATGACCTCTTCTGGTCTCCTTGAGCACCAGGCATTCATGTAATACACATATATACACACAAGCAAGCATTTATACATGTAAAATAAAAATAAATAAATCTAAACAGCAAAATGCTTTCTCACACAGGCACTCATGTGTGGACAGAATGGGTCTGAGATACTCTGAACAGATCTTTGCTAAAGCGAGGGAGCTTAGATCTGCTGGGTAATCCTTGTTCCTCTCCCTCCAACATGATGGCTTAATGGCCTTATCCAGGGTCTCCCATGTGGCAAGGCTTAGGCTGCGTAACTATATTACTTTGTTAGATACTGGATTTGTAGAAACTTAGCAGATATGCAGAGCTGGTGTTCCTCAACGCCCTGAGGAAACATCACCCTCTTGATATCTCTACCAGGTGACTAAGGAGACTTCCTCTTCTTTGGCTTGTCAGTCAACAGACTTACCAACTATGGTAAGTAGCTGCAACTCACCTAGGTGAGCACATGGCTGTGAGAGGCTTCTCTGGGAGTCCCTTACCTTCCTTGTAGGCCAACCTTGAGATCTTACCACACCGGTCAGTTTTGCATCCTTTGCAGAGCCTCACACAGGCCAGAGAGGATGAAATGCATCGATAAGTTTCATCCTCTGCTCCCACTACAGGCAGAGCTGGGTTGCTCTGCACTCAGACTTGCTGATCTATGAGAAGGGGGAAGGCATCCATTGTGCAGACAGAGAAAGAGGAGCCAGTATGACTGGACACATGGAGCTTGGCAGTTACATGCACAACTGTACAACTCATGCCAGGGCTTGGGATAGGACTATTAATCTGGTGGCTATTGAAGGGTGTCTCTGTGCCACAGACGTAGGGAAGGCAGTAAGAAAAGAGCCAAGAAGGGGCTGGAGAGATGGCTCAGAGGTTAAGAGCACTGGCTGCTCTTCCAGAGGTTCTGAGTTCAATTCCCAGCAACCACATGGTGATTCACAACCATCAATAATGAGATATGGTGCCCTCTTCTGGAGTCTAGGCATATATGCAGTCAGAACACTGTATACATAATAAATAAATCTTAGAAAGAAAGGAGGGGATAAAATGAGAAAAGCCCCCACAGAAAGTACTTTTGTAGCAGTAGTTTGAAAAGCTGCCATGGAATCAGGTAGAAGAGACAAGAAGAGAACCTGTAGCACTGTACATACAGAGAAGCGTGTGTGTGTGTGTGGGGGGGGGGGATTACCTCAGGAGCTGGTAAGGACATGCCCCAAGGGGGGAAGACAAGCCACCAAATCTCACAAACTAGTGCATAGGAGCTGAGGGACCTCAGACAGCAGGACCCCACCAGGGCCCAGTTCCAGGATGAAACCACCGCTGTGCGCCTCCAGCACAGGCAGTGGCTGCTAGGTTCCTGTCACTCATCCGTCTTCCTGCCTCTCTTTTCCTCCTGCGTCCATTCCTTTCTCAGTCTAGCCTTCAGCCCTCTTCCTTGATAGTAACCTTGTGCTAAGCTTGTAAAGGCCACCTAATGTGTTGGCTTTTGAAGAATCACCCCATTCTCAGAGTGAGCAAAATGTACTCCAAGTAACCGTGGCCATGATCATTTTTACACACGGCCTTTCTGGTGACGACAGGAGCTTCAAATCTGCATAACCCGGCATCTCACATGGGCATGCCTAAAGGCCAGCACGTGGTTTGTTCATTTTTTGTGTATGTTTTGTTTTAGAATGCTCAATTTGGGGACAAGAAAATGACAGGTCTTAGGACCACACGATTTTTCTGGAACCTAGGGTTACAGTCTAAAGATCAGAGAAACTGTTACGCCCTGGGTTCACCATCCTCCCATGATGAAAACCATCAGCTGCTATAGCTCACTGAGTCCCCTCTGCCAAGGACCCAGTGCAGACTCGGAAGCTCTCCTGTGGGAGCCGCTGAAAGGGCCCTGGGAGACTGCAGCAGCAGAAAGAGGCCCAGAGCGTCGCATCTACAGTGTCCTTGTGGGAGTTCGAGTTAAGTTCACGGCAATTTAAAGAACTGCATAAAATGCCCGCACAGCGTGCTAAAGCTCATCTATTACCCACAACTATTGCGAACACTAACCAAACTCAAGCCGGTGCCTGGAAGAGGTGACGAGGAATGATGACGATGGGAACAATGGTTAATGGGAACTGGACACTTCCCATCTTACATAGATTATTTCACTTAAATCTCACACATCCCCTGCAAAAATGTCATCACCCTTTACTGATGACGAAAACAAGTTAAGGGATATACAGAGACTTGCCTAAGCTTGCAAGAGCTGCTGATTTAGTGGTTCCAGCCCCTGCCCTCTCTCCTGGTACCTCACCAGGACCTTCATAGTTTGTGAGTGGGAGTTTGTCATGCACCAGGTTCCAAGAGGTCCTCTTCTGGGTTGTAGCCTGCTTCTTCCCACTGGGTCCTGATGTGGTGGTCAAGGAGGAGAAGGCTCTCAGGGGCCTCTTATATGATGGCACTAACCATGTTCATCAGGGCTCGCTCCACCCTCTTGACCTAATTACCTCCCAGAGGACCACACCTCCAACCCTGTGGTACAGTGGGTCAGGGTTTCACTGAGTGAAAACATTGGATGCTCTGGAAGAGGACACTCAGTTTTCACTGTCCCCTGGCTCCTTGTTGTGTCTTTGGGATTCCCGTATATATGTGGGGTGTGTGTGTGTGTGTGTGTGTGTGTGTGTGTGTGTGTGTGTGTTTTGAGACAGGGTTTCTCTGTATAACAGCCCTGGCTGTCCTGGAACTCACTTTGTAGACCAGAGTGGTTTCAAACTCACAGATATCCACCTGCCTCTGCCCCCCGAGTGCTAGGTTTAAAGGTGTGCACTACCACACCCGGCTGGGATTCCCATATTCCGATTGCTTTCTCCTAGACTAGACTTTCAACTGTGGGTGTCAAGCACGTATGAGTGTCAGTGACTGAATGAAGGGGTCATGAAAATTTTATGAATAAAAGGGCAAGAATAAAAGATTTCTGGACAATGAGCAACCAAAAGTTAACTCAAAATTAAATGCGTAATGAATCAGAGGTTTCTGACAGCACCCACCCATGTGGCATTGTGTGGCATCCCTGTCGCCTTGGTTCTGAACACACAGTGTGCACTTGGCACTGTGCATGCCTCCGTGTCTGCAATGCCAGGGAACTTCGCTTGAAAAAAACCTATGCTCAGATTCCAGGGTATCTGTGCTACGAACTGTGGTGTGTCTACTATATATTCAAAGTTTCCTGTTCCTGTAGGTACATAATGGCTTAGTCAATATTTTCTTACTGTCCTTCCTCAGCATGTAAGTATCTGATAATACACCTTTGAATTCTATTGTGTTAGAATGTGTAAGTTTTTAAAATTGCTGTTTGAGGCTGGAGAGATGGATCAGTGGTTAAGAGCACTTGCTGCTCTTGCAGAGTTTGGTCCCCAGAACCCACATTGGGTGGCTTACAGCTGCCTGAACTCCAGCACCAGGGGATCCAATGCCCTCTTCTGACCGACCTCCAATGACCACTATGCACATATACATGTGTGAGTGTGTACTCGAGCATGCGCGAATGCACTTGCACACACACACACACATACATACTGTGTGTATACATATACATAATTAAAAAAAATAAAAATAATCTTTAAGTTGATGTTTGAGGTACAGCCTTGAATTTTGTAAATCACTGAGTAGATTTTGAGTTAGGACAGAATTTCCATCAAGTTCTGATATGGTCCTAAACATATTTCTGTCATTTTGTACTACAAATTTACATGAAGTAGAGTTCTTGGCACCAACAGTTACTCAACCAGAATATCAATGAACTCTGATAAACACTGAAGATACTCTACGCCCTGTAGTATCAGATATACAGCTAAGATTTAAATCTTCTTGTCAAAATAAACAATCACATCATTAATATGCAAATTGGCTATCATTTCAGTAGGTGGAAAATCATATGTATACCAAAGAACTGCTTTAAAATAAACTTATAGTTTATTAGTGGTGAGTGTTCCATATGCATGCCTCTTTAGATACTGTAAGCCCCGGTCAGGTGACGGTATCTCAGGGAAAGGCACAAGGAGAAAATGTTTAAGAAGCCTGCTCTAGCCTAGGTTCTTCTGTGTGGGTAATTTTGACCCATTCAAGCCCCTGTTGGTGCTTTTCCAGGCTCCCTCCATTCCAGTCCTGTTCATTATACGGCCTGAAGCTGAGTGCTTATGTGCTCTCAGATGGTGGATAAAGACGGTTCACCTGTGCTAGATGCTTCTGCCATGACCGGTGGCACCGTGTCCACATTTGTCCCTGGAGTGCTTTTGGCATGAGTTCTCCTGAGCAGGTGCTGTTGCTCCTGTAGCTACTCCCGTTGAGAGATGCCCCATGTAGTATAGGATGATCGGCAGTCTCTCTGCCCTCTACCCAATCACATCGGGAGCAGCCCCCTCCCCTGAGTTGTGACCAGAAATGCCTCCAGACTTTGCCAAATGTCTCCTGGGGGATAGTGTCACCCTTGATTAGTGCCACTGATCTAGACTGAAGCACCCTCCCAGTGCAGGTATATTGGGGGTCTTCGGCTCAGTTTCCTCCATGACTCTGAACTGTGCCGCATGCCTCTGTCACAAAGGCAGTAAGCATGGCGTGGATTCCAGGTGACATTGTGGGAGCCTTTTGATCCCCGTAGCAAGGATTTTGGACCCCTCTATCTTTTAAATGCCTACACAACAGTATGATAGCCTGAGTGTGTACCCCATGTACCCTCAATATGCTGAGCAGTGATGGAGAGTCACACTATGGAGGCTTCTTTCTCATCTGCCTGTCTTTCCTACAGCATCAATAGGACCAGCTCTTCTGAACGAGTGTCTCCAGGTGGCCGGAGGGAGAGCTCCGGGGACTCCAAAGGAAGTCGGAACCGCACAGGCTCGACCAGCAGTTCCTCCAGTGGCAAAAAGAACAATGAGAGGTAAGGAAGCCCTGCTAGCAATACATTTCATTATCCAAGGGACACCTCAGAAGAGCCTTCTTGACAAGTCCAGGCCCTGTCTGAGCTCCAGGCCTTCTGAGATTGCATTAACAGCAGTGTGTGTGTGTGTGTGTGTGTGTGTGTGTGTGTGTGTGTGTGCGCGCGCGCAGCCGGCAATCATTAACTCAGGCTTCTAGCTCCCACTGTCTGAGTTAATAATACTAATACCGATACTGGTATTAATAAAGCAGTGTCTGAGAAATTAGCCCACGAAGTGGATCTGAATTTCCAGGCATAGTACCTCCCATCACCAATACACCTTCCCAAGTGAATCTTGAAATTAATTTTGTTGGAGTATTTAAAGCTTGTCAGCAATGCTTTCTGAGAGGGACAGGTTGAAAGCTGGACTTTCTCACTCACTCAGGGGCTGTTTTTAATAGCGAGCTAACACCAGAATTACAAACCATTTTCCATTCTGGTTTCCTGTTCTACACTTACTCCTAACTTTGAAGCTGCTATGAGTTTAGTTCACAGCAGATTATTATAAATACTTGTGAAGTGCATAGTAACATTTTACAAAAGCTAATTTTTGGCGTTTTAACAGCCTGTTTTAAGAATATGTTGTTGGTGAGGTTCCTGTGCCTATCTGCCTAGTGTGGGCCTTGTTCTGGCCACACTCTGATTTTAGTTTCTCTGCTCTGGGAAGTCTGGGAAGGAGGCTGTTTTAGAGGTTAAGCTTGCTTCTTTTCAGATGTTCATGTAAGGAGACGGCTTAGTCAGAACACAGTCAGTTCCAAACCGCAGGCTGTAAAGCTTCCAAGATTGAAACTATGTGGGGATTCAGTCTTGTAAGGGATGCTTAAACTCCTCGTCAGTTTTAGCTCTGAAAAGGATCTTTGTAGAAGGAGTGGGAGGAAGAGGGGGAGAGAAGAAGAAGATAATGAAGAAAAAAAAAAGATAAAGGGCTGGAGAGATGGCTCAGCAGTTAAGACCACTGGCTGTTCTTCCAGAGGGCCCGGGTTCGATTCCCAGCCCCCATGTAGCAGCTCCTAATAGCCTGTAACTCCATCCAGTTCCAGGAGCTCTGATACCCTCTACCTGGGTTCTACACACACATGGTACACAGACACACATGCAGACAGTACACCCATCCATACACATAAAGTAAAACAATTTTAAAAAATACTGACACCTCTCTGTACTGTATGATAAGTTGAGTTCATAGTCCACTGACAATTTCAGAAACCATGAACTCATCTTCTCAGACTATTAGTGCTTCTTAGGGAAAGATTATGCTAATCTCATACTAATAGGGTGGCGAGACCTTGGCAGTGAGGCCAGGTGGCTACAGAACATGCCCGCCAGAGGCTCTGGATGGAATTCAGGTTGAGTTTGGTGCTAATTTGAAATGTCTAGATTTTGGCAGCTTGTATGAACATCTGATTTTTATTAGGAATTTCCAGAAAGAATCTACATTGTGTAAACTCTAGACTTGTTTTATCCTTTAAATCCCATGGCTTTGGTTAATGTACTGGGTAAATATTTCCATAAAAGATATTTACAAAGGGATTTTTGAGAAATGCCACAGGAAGGAATTTTGATTTAGAAATGAGAGAATGGGAATGTTTGCAAATCATTTTCTAAAAATAATCCTGGCCACTGAAAGTGTCCTCTTGAAGCCAAACCCTCCATCTCATTGGAATCAAGAGACTACCCAGACCATCATGCTGCCAGGAGGTTCAGAGAGGACACTTGGGGCCCCACTGGCACTGGAGGATACTTTGGGGCACCTGTTGGGATAGCAGGAGGAGTGATCGGGTCAAGTTAGCAATGTGGGCATTGCCTGCCCCAGTTCCTCATTGCTCCCCCTACATGAGCAGCTCCAGGCCTGGCCAGCTCCAGCCTCACACCCCTGGCCCGGAGGCTTACCGAGGAACTTTCGGGTTCCAGGCTAGTACAGAGAAAAGCCTAGGAAGGGCCCGGTGAATTCTCCCCTGACTTCTGACTTTGTACGGTGAAGACAAGCTGGCTCCGCCCTTCACTGGGGCTCTGAGTTCCAGTGAGTCACCTTAGGTAGCTGCCTCCCATCTGAAAAGACTTGCCTGTTCGGTTCCTGTAGGCAGTGAATGGGAAGTCCGTGGAAAGGACTCGGCACCTTCACTTGAGAGAGCCTTGGCTTTTCCTCTGTGGTTTTGAGACTTCCGTGCCTTATTCTTTTCATTCTTACAAAGGTGCTAACTGGGAAGAAAACAACAGTGCTTGGTGCTCAGCAAAGGGTCATCTGTGCTGGGATGGCAGAGCACAGGAAAAAAGCGCACGAGGCTTCCTCAACCCCTCAGCCATCTCTTCCTCATGTGTAACATGAAAGTGATGGATAACTCTGAAGTGACCCATCTTTTCTTTGGCTTGACAGGTTTAATGACATCTGTATGAATGGTCCAGGCCATTGGACACAACTCAGATCTTGACAAAATCTAACCATGATTCTGGGAACGGATGGTCCACCCCATGATCCTCCCAGCTGCCAGCCAGGCACCTGTCGTGTGCTGACTGCAGAAGGGATGATTCCGGCTGGAGAAATTTTGATAATTTTTTCGTGGTGGCTGGAGGCCCTTCCTCTTCCTCTCAGGACAGCCGTTAGCACATAGGTAGAAGTGAGCACACTGATGTCACCCAGAGAATTCTGGCTCCGCCCTAATGTGTAGCCTCAAACCCCACACATCAGTAGCCGTAACGCTATGTGTCACACTCCACGTGCAAAGCGGTCGTTGGTGTAAGAATGCCATGCTAGTGTCTCTATTCCTCAACAATAGTGAGAGCAACTACAGGGCTATCCTGTGTGCGTTGTGCAACTCTTCACTCTTGAGCAGAAAATAAGTATCTGGCAAGTCCCGGGCATTCCTTGAATGTAGTAGCTTCCTCTAAAACAGGTGTGCTTTTCTTTTATTTAGAGCTGTATTCTTCATTAGGCTTTCTGTATTTTTGCTCCCATATCCCATCTTCTTTAGAAGTGATCGGTGGAGGTGACAGTCTTACTTGTGACTTGGTACAATCTTCACCTTCCATCTTAGAATGTTTAACATGTAAAAATACTTTGCTTCTAACCCGCCTCAGGATTTGAACAGCATTTAATCTCTGCTCTGACAACGCTTCCATTACAGACAAAAGCAATGTAGGGCAATGTAATATTTTACTTTATGTAATATTCATGGCAAATGAATATTAATAATTACATAATGAGTCTTGTCACACGAAGTACTTATTAAATTTAAATAGGGAGTCAGCAATAACATTCTGAGAGAAGAAGGTGATGTAGCCAGTACACTAATCCACTAAGGAATTTTTTAACTTAAAAAAAGTTTTAATTCAGGGAAATGACTGCTTATTCATAAGTTTCTAAGGACAGTTTACATTAGATGTAGCTGGACTGAGAAAGTGTTTCAGTTATAGCCATTGGTAGAGATGTGTCAACTTCATAAATAAGACACTGTTTCTATCTACAACCTGCTGCCTTGGGCTGCTTTTGTAGAGTAAGAACTCTCTAGCCGTCCGTTGGAAACTTGGTTGTCACATACATATGCACTGCCCATCTTTGGAGTCAACCAATGTGAGGGAAAACCAAGTATCCTCAGGCCAATGCCTGTTCCGCTGTACAGCCTGAACCGTGGCAGGCAGCCCTGCTGCCTTACAGGCTGGTGAGGTCAACTGTGCTGGGCTCTCTGGCCTTTCCTCCTCCGAGAGCCCTACAGGCCATGGCTTTGTCCTCAGGCCGTGTCCTCCAGTTCCTAAAGGCTCAGTTGTTTTGCTTCTACATTGCCACTCTGTTGGTGACTTTCGTGCTCAGTCTGGGTCAAGATCCTTCATCTGGCTCCTCATCCTCTTCTGGGCCCTGACATCACACCTCTCTAGCACGCCTCTTATGCCCAGCAGGTTATTATTTTTCCCTCTCATTTAGAGTTAGTTTATCACACAAGTTACTTGAAAATCCCAAAAGAAGACTTGAAAGTCTCCTAAACTGTCAGCAGTGACTCAGGACTCACGGGCACTTTGTACATTCCCAACCAGCTCTTCTTTCTAGGGCACCGTGCAGGCGGTGTGGTTAATTTTGACGTCACTGGCCCTCTTTGTTTTGCTGTATAAGCACAGTCCTGTCAGCAGACAGACTCATGTGGGTCCCCACGCACCCAGCCAAGTACACAGGGTACTTTATACAGTTAGGTAGTAACAAGGTTTTCTTTAACACACACACACACACACACACACACACACACACACAGTGTATAGTCGACGTGAACTGAAATGCTTCAGAAGAGGTTTGCCTTTCCACAGGCTCTTCTTTCCAGCACAGTGGAAGGATTTCCTTAGAACAATGAAATGCTATTTTGAATAATCTGAACACCCCTACCAGGCAGCTATGTAAGTACTGTGTATGTTGGGGACTTTAAAAACAAAAAAACAGGGTTTCGACCATGTGTTTCAGGTTAGCCTTGAACTTGCTGTGTAGCCCAGTTGGCACTGGCCTGGTACTCACACCCTGCCTCAGCCTTTCAAGTTCTAAGATTACAGGAATGTGCCTCCATGTTCAACCCCAACAAGGTTTTCCTCAACCAGTCGGACTAGTTCAGCATCTCAAACAATGCCAAGACACATAGTAGGTGCCCAGAAAACATGGGTTGAACGACTATGTTCCCCCCCTTCTCGTTTTTTGAGACAGGGTTTCTCTGTGTAGTTTTGGTGCCTGTCCTGGATCTCGCTCTGTAGATCAGGCTGGCCTCGAACTCACAGAGTTCCGCCTGGCTCTGCCTCCCGAGTGCTGGGATTAAAGTCTTGCGCCACCGCCGCCTGGCTGATTTATCTCTTAATGAGACAAGAGAAGGTTAAAACGATGGAGCCTGACGCTCACACCTGAGTTTCCATCCCAGCACTGCCACTTCTTGTTCTGTGATTCTAAGTTCCTTGATTTGGGGAGGGAGGGTGGATTCTTCAGCATAAAAATAGTGTCTACCTCATAGACATCATGAGGATCGAATAAGGTCCTTTCCCCAGCTTCCTCCACACGGGGTGGCCCTGCAGCTGCCATGCACAGCTATCATTCCTGCTGCTCTATCCCAAGGTGTCAGGGTCCATGTGCACACGTTTGCTCACTCTTCCTCCCCCTGCCCCCGAAACTCCTCTCTTCCCGGGACTGTTTTGTTTCTGTCACTGTGATAAAAAGCAACTGTTTCAGCTCACGGTTTTAGGTTAGGGTCTGTCACTTTGGGAAAGTCACCGTGGCAAGAGCTGGAGGAGGTGAAGCACATTACTTCCGTGGTCAAGAGCAGAGATTGTGGGGCTGGGCTTGGGTTCAGTTCCCAGCACCCGTGTTGGGGGAGGGTCACAACCGTCTGTCCCTCCAGTTCCAGGGGATCCGACACGCTCTCCTGGCTTCTGGGGGCACCAGACATTCATGTGCCGTGCAGGCATCCATGCAAGCAAAACACCCACACCCATTAATTTTTAAATGAAAGGGCAGAGAATGAGCCCAGGCTTGCTTGCTATCAAGCCCCTCTCCACATTTACATAGCCTAGGACAAAGGGTGCTGCTCAGGGTAGGGTGGGCTCTCCCCCATCCCCAACTAACACAATTAAGACAATTTCTCACAAGCTAACCCAATCCAGACAACTCCTCAGGGAGATGCTCTTCCCAGGTGATGCTGGGTAATGGCCTATTGACAACGCTAACCAACCATCACGGAGACATCTTAGAATTCTGTGCCTTTTACCCCAACCTGAAAAGAGAGGAATCAGGAACTCAGACAGTGCCTATCACCTTACTCATACAGTCCCACAGCACTGCTTCACTTGGACCTACTATGTGTGTAACATGGTGCAAGGCAGGATGGGGAATGGAATGGGCCGCGTGAAGAGTCATCCTCGCAGGACGTATCAACGGCATGGTAACAGACTGGCGTTGGTCCCTCAGTTTTGGTAAAACACAACACAGACCAGTGGAGGAAGTAGGAAAAGGGTTTAGATAAGCAGTTCACTGAGAAAGACACAGCCCTGAGCGGATAAAATGGTGCTCAAGCCATCTTAAAGCGTGGACGAAAGTGGCTTACCTGAACTCGTGAGTCTCTCTGAGACACCTCCCAGCACCTATTTGTGTTGTGGTCTGCCGTCTGGTGCTGTGGAGTGTTGGAGAGGGGTGTGACAGTGCTTGCACAGACTTCAGCTCACCCCACAGGGCTCAGCTGAAGAGCCCCTTCCTGAGCCTCCATCTGAGGTAGGTGTTTTGCAGAAAGATTGTGTCTGTGGCTGAGGGTCTGTTACCCTCCTCTGTGCCCCCCTCAATTCCCACCCATGACCTTCCTTGGGCTCCAGAAGGGCAGAGACATTGTCCTTTTTCAGTCTCTGACTCTGCAGCACTTTCCAAAGTGCAGGGAACACAAAAACTGCCCAGTAAGTCGTCCTAGGATGAATGAAATTACATAAAACCTAGACTCATTTAAGAAACTGGTAAAGAGCGCCACCTAGAGGTTAACCATTGATACCACGCTTTAGCCTTAGGGTTGTGTTTTGTGTTTTGGTCCCTTAAAGGATCATTTCACTCTTCAAGCCCTGGAGACATTTACCTCTTAACAAGGTTTAAAATAACCGATGCTGACTTTCCTTAGTTGTTTGGGTTTTTGTGACTGTCAGCAGAGGGCTCCAGAGATAGAGATAATGTGGGTTCTTGTGGGGGAAATTGCCAAGTGAGAAGTAATCAGCCCCGGTGTGTTGGCACTTCGTCCTGTCTCATGAAGTCTGAGGTGGTTCTGTCCATTTTGTGGATGAAGGAGCAGAGCTTACTAAGGGGAAGCCGGGTGTGTTCCCCTGATGTGCTTCATAGCTTTTGTTTGTTTGTTTGTTTGTTTTAGAGCTGAGGACCAAACCCAGGGCCTTGCACTTGCTAGGCAAGCGCTCTACCACTGAGCTACATCCCCAACCCTGTGATTCATAGCTTTGACTTAAAGGAACAGAACACCCCAGTACCCCTTGGTGCCTCTTCCATGACCTTGGGCTTTGGTGCCCACCTGTCACCTGCTCCTAGAAGCTATTCCCTCTTCCCAGAGTCCTAGACACTTGCGCATCCCTGAGGGATCAAATTTCCCTGTGGGCTTTCTCTTTCCGGTGGACCATTGTCTATGTCTATGTATATGTGTGTGCATGTGCGTGGTGTGTGTGTGTACTCACTTGTATGTACGTGTGTGCAAGCCAGAAGTTAATGTCAGTTGTCTTCCTCTGCTGCAAGCTGCAATAATATGAAGTAGGATTTCAGCTGATCATGACAAGCTAATAACACCTGAAAGAAGCCAAGGGCCTTCCATAGGTCAAGCTGAGGCTCAAGGAGTCTTGGCGATATTGGCTTTTGATTATTAGCTGTTTCCTGCTATGAATTTCTCGTGTGCTATTGTAGCTTTTCCATCATTCCAATTTCCCCTCTACTAATGGAATGTTTAGATAACTTTCTCTGCAGTGATGCAGCCAGGATCCCTAATTTCAGGCCTTTCTGTCATTATCATTATTATCAGCATCCGGCCAGGACCATCCCCGGATGGATGAAGTATTTTATCAGAGATACCTCTGTACTCTCTAAGAACAGATTCAAGCACCCAGACTATCTGTTTGATAAGGCCTGGCAGATGTGCTAAGCTTAACTTTCTCGTTTCCAGTCTTATCTCTAGTTTTAGATCCACCCTTAACAATTAACTCAGAACTAAAGGGTTCCTACTTACAGGTATATCTAGCTGTGATGGAAGTTGCCTAGCCAAGTTGCCTAGCAACCGAGCACATTTCCCCCACCCTGCCAGAAATGGCGGGAGCAGAGATAGCTTGGAGAGATAAAGGCCAAAGGGATAAAAGGCAGTTTTATTTTCAGAGCAGGGATGGAGAAGAAAAAAGAGAATGGAGATGGGTAAGAACTGGAGAGGAACGGACTGAGATGGGGAAGAACTAGACTGGAAGAGAACTAGATTGAGGAGAACTAGATTAGAGGACTAGAAGAGAGTACTAGAGGAACGAGATGGAAGATGAGGAAGAGCCAGATGGGGAAGAACTAGATGGGTAAGAATAAGATGGGAAGAACTAAGGAGATGGGAAAGAACTGGATGGGAAAGAATGAGAGAGGGAACTTAGAAGATGATAAAGAGGAACTAAGGACGAAGAGGAGCTAAGATGGGAAAAAACTAGATGGATGAGAACCTAGATGGGGCAGAATTAGATGAAGGAATTAAGACAGCACAGAGGGGGGACAGCATACAAATGTAGAAAGAAATCAGGCAAGAAAGGAGTTAAGTAAGAGAGCAGAATAGAAGCCATGTAGAGAGAGAACTGACTCAGAAGAATAAAGTGTAGGGACTAAAAAATTTCGTGTACGTAGATTTACTAGAGTATCCCTCAGATTTATTCACCGCCAGTAGTGTCTCTTCTGGAACTCTGGGAAAGCTATCGAGGGGCCGGACCCCAACTGCCTTCAGTAATCCTCAATCACTCCCCACCTTTTATTGAGACGGGGCCTCTCACTGAACCTGGAGTTCACCGATTGGCTAAGCTGGCTAGCCAGAGAGTCCTGGGAATCCTCCTGTTTTTATCCCCTTGGACCCCGCCCCAACCAGCACCAGTCTCTCCATGTGGGTGCTGGGGATATGAACCCAGGTCCTCTGCTTGTGCAGCAGGGACTTCATTGCCGGAGTCACCTCCCCAGCTCCCATAACTGCATTTTCCTATTTCTGGAAACTGCCCAGGATCTTTTACCTATGTGATCAACATCATGATGAAAAGAATTCTCTTCCTGGCTTTTGATCTCCTGCCTGGCTCCCTTGATCCTGTTTCTATAACCTCAGGAGGTTTGCCTTGCTGTCTTTTTTTTTTTTTTCTTATTCTCCCCCATCATGTCCTCACTCTGCCTGTGAGCCTAATGCATAGGTGACATGGAATCAGGACTCTGGACAGATCACAGGACTGTCACTCATGCCCTGACAGTGGGGACGAGCTAGGTGAGCCGCAGAAAGACAGCTATTCTAAGTCTGACACAGAGCTGAAGCCACTAAGTGGTATACTGGACTTAAAACAAACAAACAAACAGAAAATGACAGGCCCCTCTCAAGGACAGGCCCATGCTGCATGTTAGGTAAAATGTCAAGAAAGACAAAGGGGAATCCGCACACTCTCACACATTCCTCATCTGGTAGACCTTCAGGGAGTGCCCAGAACAGACCTGAGTGGAATGTGGGCAGGGATACTTTCTGAGGTTCATCAGTGGTGTGAGGTCAGAGGGGGAAAGCCCGAGAGAAGCCGCCCCTAGGCCCTGCCCCCAGTGCCAGGCAGCTGTCACCCTCTGTTCTGCACTGGAAATGCCACGGTGGGCAGGATGAAGGTCCTGCATCCGTGGGCCCTTCTACCCAGTGGAGAAGCAAGGTAAACTACAGGGCTAAAAGTGCTATAGACAAAATGACCCAGGGTGGGGCAGGAGTGGGGAGTGTGGGAAGTGGGGCCCGAGAGAAGACTGCGGTGTTGGCTGGACATCTAAGAAGGCCTCCACAGGAAGTGACTCCAAGTAGAGACCCAAGCCGCAGCCGTGTGTCATCTGCAGGCTGATGTCCAGGAGGAAGTCAATGCTGCATACTGGAGTGTGTGAGGCAAGGCCACAGAACAGCAGCTACAGGCTGGAGACAGGCTGGAGCTGCTTAGTCAAGGCGCCAGAAATGGCTTGCCTGGGGCCGTAGAGCCCCAAGGGAAACCCAGGTGTTTAGACAGAAAGGCCAAACGGGGCTTTTGATGACCACAGTTGAGAGTTTAGACAGCGTCATGTACAGCCAATTCTGCTGCTCATGTCTGAGCCAGGCTTGAGGCACCCACCGTGCAAGCAGCAGCCTCACCACCCATGCCCCACATGTGTGCAGTGGTCTCGAAGTCAGGGGTGGTGATGGGTATACCAGTGATCTAGCGTGGGCTAGTGGGTGACTTCCAGTCAAGGTATTTTTCATTGTATTTCAAATTAGAATGAAGGAGAACAAGGGTAATCTTAGGATTTTAGGGGAGATGGATCTGTTAGTAGAATGGTTGCCATGCAAGATGATGTGATGATTTGCTGGTTAGTTATTTTTGGTGTTGTTGTTGTTTTGTTTGGTTGTTTGCTGGTTAGTTTTATATCAACTTGACACAAGTTAGACTCATTTGGGAAGAGGGACCCTCAACTGAGAAAGGGCTGTTGGATCCTGTGGAACTGGAGTTACAAATGGTTTGTTTGACCTGCCATGTGAGTGCTGGGAACTGAACCTGGGTCCTCTGAAAGAACAGATACAGCTCTTAACCGCTGAGCCACCTCTCCAGCCTCCCTACAATGTGTTTTACTAGGTTTTCCTCCCTCTTCTTCCCCCCTTTCCCCTGCCCCCCATGTATCCCTGACTCCCCACAGCCCCCTTTCCACTCTCGAGTTGCATATGCTTTATTGCCCTCCCTCCCCTCCTCCTCCTCACTCCTCCTCCCCTCCAGGGTCTCCTTTTCAATTTCGTAGCCTGTACCCACTCACCACTACTTACACACATGCAGACAGACACTCAAGCTAGGATCCTGATGAGAGGATTGCGTGGGTGTTGGCTAGTTCTGAGTTAGCTTGGCACGGGCACAAGTCATCAGAAGGAGGGAACCTCAATTAAGAAAACGCCTCTGCCGCCGGGTGGTGGTGGTGCATGCCTTTAATCCCAGCACTTGGGAGGCAGAGCCAGGCGGATCTCTGTGAGTTCGAGGCCAGCCTGGGCTACCAAGTGAGTTCCAGGAAAGGTGCAAAGCTACACAGGGAAACCCTGTCTCGAAAAACCAATACAAAAAAAAAAAAAAAAAAAAAAGAAAAAAAGAAAAAAAAGAAAGAAAGAAAAAGAAAAAAAAAGAAAACGCCTCCGTAAGATTGGGCTGTGGGCAGGCCTGTAGGGCATTTTCTTAATTAGTGACTGATGGGGGGAGGAACCAGTGCATTGTAGTTGGGACCACCCCTGGGCTGGTGGTCCTGGGCTCTATAAGAAAAGAGGCTGAGCAAGCCATGAGGAGCAAGCCAGTAAGCAGCACCCCTCCATGGCCTCTGCATCAGCTCCTGCCTGTAGCATGAATCTTAAAAGTTCTTATTAATAAAACAAACCCGGGCCAGGTATTGGGGTGAACACTGGAAGGTCAGAGAGACAGAACAAACCACAACTAACCTCACCTGGCCAACTTCTCAGCTGATCTTGTTTCCTCAGACTGGATGCCCCGAGCCCTCATCCAGAATGGGTCTCAGCTGAACTGCTGCTAGAAAGCCTGAATGCTTAACCAGGCCAAATGCTTCTCCAGGCCAAATGCTTCTCCAGGGCAAATGCCTCTCCAGGGCAAATGCCTCTAGTTTCTGGTCCTCACGCTTTTATATACCTTTCTGCTTTCTACCACCACTCCCTGGGATTAAAGGTGTGGCTTTCTGGGATTAAAGGTGTGTATCACCGTGCCTGGCCATTTCCAATGTGGCCTTGAACTCACAGAGATCCAGAGGGATTTCTGTCTCTGGAATGCTAGGATTAAAGGCGTATGCTACCACTGCCTAACCTCTATGTTTAATATTGTGGCTGTCCTGTTCTCTGACCCCAGATAAGTTTATTAGCATACACAATATTTTGGGGAACACAATACCCCCACACCTGCCTCTAGGTTCCTGCCCTGTTTGAGTTCCTGTCCTCAGTCATGGATTGTTACCTGGAAGTGTAGCTGAAGTAAACCCTTGCCTCCCCAAGTTGCTTTCATCATGGTGTTTCATCACAGCAATAGTGACCCTAACTGGAACAATGTGTGATGTTTGTCTCTCTGAGTCTGGCGTATCTCAGTTAATATAATATATCCCAGATCCACTCATTTCCTGTAAATTTCATTTTTCTTTGCAGCTGCATAAAACTCCATTGTGTCCCCGTATCATATTTTTATTCTTCTGTGGAAGGACACACAGCTGGTTCCATCCCTTCTGTGGATGGACACACAGCTGGTTCCATCCCTTCTGTGGACAGACACACAGCTGGTTCCATCCCTTCTGTGGACGGACACACAGCTGGTTCCTTCCCTTCTGTGGAC
>CABHPH010148158.1:13667-24333 GCA_902168325.1 Peromyscus nudipes | reverse complement strand
TCCCTTCTGTGGACGGACACACAGCTGGTTCCATCCCTTGCTGTTGGGAATAGTGCAGCCATAAGCATGAATGTGCAAGTATCTCTTTGGCAGGAAATAGGACTCTGCTCATTTTAAGTAAGTTCCTTACGTCTGAGAGAGCAGGAAAGTTAAACCTAACACATTCGCCAAGGCCACTCTCACCTTGACGAGCCAGCTGTCCGCTAACCTATATCTGCTCTCCTTGAAGCACTTTGGTGAAAAACAGGATTACAATCTCATTTACTTAATTTTGAGTATACATGTGTGTGTGTGTGTGTGTGTGTTTATTTCTTTTGCAATTAGTTTGGCCTTGTTTTCATAATTAGTGCACATTATTTCCACACCATGCATGTGGAACATGGCTGTGACATATGGCTGTGGAGCTGTGGGAGGAAACACCCAGGTGCCCTTTAAAAAGTGTTTGGAGGCTGGGGAGGTGACTCATCAGGTAAAACACCAACCATGCATGAGTGAGGACTCGAGTTCAGATCCCCCAAAGCCCCATAAAAGCTGAGTGGGTATATAGTGCTTTTGTAAGCCCAGTGTGAGGGAGGCAGAGACGGAGACTCTCTGGAGCAAGCTGGCCAGCCATACTGGCTGAAACAGTGAGCTCTGGGTTCAGTGGGAGACCCTTGCCTCCATCTATGGGAGACCCTGCCTCCATCTATGAGATAGAGAATTATCAAGGAAAAACATGACGTGTCCTCAGACCTCTGCATGAACATGCACACATGTATGTCTGCACACATGCAAACACACATCTATATGTACATGCACACTACAAATACATGTATATGTGAAGATATACGCATATATTATACATGCATATAAATAATACTAAATTTTTTTTGTTTGTTTTCACAGCAAACCCAAGGAGCCTGCATTCAGTCCAGGTAAGTCCTGTTTTCATTCTTGGATGGGAGGAGGGGTAAAATTTAGATCTTGACTGAGTGGTAAATAGAAAATGGTGGCCTCAAGCCAGGCCTTGGGTACTCAGGAAACAGCTCTGGTGTTTGTGAGTGCAACCAGGCAGCCACTAGCAGCTCAGCTAACAGCAGTTTTGCCAGTAAACAGGCATAGAGACTAGACCACTCCCCGCCCCTTGTCAGACCCACACAGAGGTCAGTAAGGGTTAGAGCGTAAAGATGCCGTTTATCTCTCCACCTGCTCAGCCAAAGTCTCCTGCACTTCTCCCCAAGGGAAAGTCTCTCCTCCATAAATACCTGTTCAAAATACCTGCTCCTTCTCTGCCTCTGATTTCCTAAATTACAAACCAGTACTTCATAGATGGCTGTCCATATATCTCTCTAAATCACACTTTATAAGAAAGCAGATGCTGCGTTCTCTTTTTTTTAGCATATTAACTGTATTTTAAGATATAGTTAAACATGCAAAAATTATGAGTATGTAATTAAATAAATTTATCTGATTTTAATTTTCCCAGTTCTCCCGCTTCCATGCAAAATAAAGATTAATCCCTAAAAATGTAACTACCATAAACCCACAGGCGTGCAACCTGAGTGTACATGTCAGGATACATGAAATGTCCCCTTGTTCCCTTGTCCTCTGGGGGGCAGAGTACCACCAGCCTGCGGCAGACAGGCCAGCTACACTTGCGGTACCAGCCATCTCTTTGTCTAGCCCTTCAGTCTCCGAAACCCCAAGGGAAGCGCCGGGTGACGCACTGCACAGGTAGGCAGAGCTTCCCAGCCCACAGCTCTCTGCACAAGGCTGCTGCGCCAGTCCAGAGACTGCTTCGTACAGGCAGAGCCCTCCTCGCATGCCAACGGTTCTGTAACTTGTCCTAAGTTCAGCGCACCTCTGAACATTCACTTGGATGGGCTTCAACACGTGGCTGTGATTTGGATTGCCATTCATCATTGGCTAACTATAGGAGGTCTGAACGGGGCTGAAGAGAGCTCTAAGGCAGCCCCTTGAGTGTCCACTGTTTGGCATGAAGCTCTGCACCGCTGACCTCTCCCCACTAGCACTTCTGGGTTTGGTGATTGTGTGTTGTGCTCCTAACATGTCTGGAAACAGCATTGCTTTCCCGTGTCATGTTGACTCTAGATATAGGCCATCTGAGTTTATAGTACACAGCTGCACACAGCTAAACATTGCTTGACCTAGTAAGTCATTTTTAATGGTGAGGTAAGGAAACCTCAGTCACAGGCATTCTTCACTGGAGCCTAACCACCACATAACTTCAACAGACTGTCCAATAGACTGTGTGTGCACTGTCTGCACCCACGATCGGCTCTGTCTCTCTGTCTCTGGAAATGCCATTGTATGGACATTAGTCCTGCCACCCCGGCAGGGTTGATGCACGTCTTACCGATAGTTGGTGGAGTCACTTTCCACTTCACTTTAAACTCCATCATTCCTGCTTCTCTATTCTCTGAGATGGGGCTGGTGGCTGCTTTTTAAACTCGCCATTTGTGGTCAGTGGAAGAGCAGCAACTTGGGTGAGAAGTTAGAGAAGAGAAGAGGTTCAGAAGAGGAGGGAAGGAGAGAGCTGAGCTGAGGCTCAGAGGGAAGATGGGGTGGGTACTGAGAGACACTTCAGCCTGAGAGGAGAATCCTTGTGAAGGTGGATGTAGAAGATGAGGCCAGATAAAGAGCCTGGCGGGGAAGTTAGGACTGTTAGACCGAGTGGTGAGCAAGTAGGCAGTGACCCTGATGGATGAAGCGTTAGATGAAGTGAAGTCCGGGCTGGTTGGGATTGGTAACAGTATGCAAGGTGACTCCAGGGAGCAATAAGAGAGCCTGCTGTGCAGTGATGGCAACCTTGGGTAGACTGCTCCAAATACAGCCAGGGAAGATGGTGCCCATGTGAGAAACATCCCAGCCATCACCGGGGCAGTGGTGGAACCGCGTGTGCCACAGGGATGAGCACAATCATGGTTCTTACCTAAAAGTCAAGCTTCATTAAACCCAGAATGAAGAGTGTCACGTGCATTGGGATCTGAAGCGCATGCCCTTGGTAACAAATGGTGTTGCATGTGGTCTTGTTTGAAAGGCCTTAGCCATTTGAAGGATTGTGATTGTTTCTCTACTTACCCTCATCAGTATCCTCTCCAAGGTGAATTTTTGTGGGGTTTTGGGTGGGTATTGCTGCCTGCTTTAGAGTCCATTGATTCTCCAATCTGCAGGAGCTTCAGAATGGAGGGTCTGACTCGGAACTCATCCGGAATCCATGTTTTCTTTGCTCATATTATAGCCTTGAAACTCTAGTCAGAGTACCCCATGTGGGTTTGATTTTTTGTTTGTTCATTTTGTTTTTGTTTTTACTTTGGCCTTTCTATTGACTAGAATACCAAAAAGTTATTTTAGGGGCCTAGAGAGATGGCTCAGCAGTTAAGGGCACTTGCTGCTTTTGCAGAAGACCCAGATTCAGTTCCCAGCACCCACGTGGTGGCTCACGACTGCCTGTAACTCCAGTCCTAGGGTATCTGGTGCTCTCTTCTGGCCTCCACAGACACGAGGAATACATGTGGTGCATATACCCATACACATAAAAACAATAAATCTTCCAATTAAAAAGCAGTTATTAATAGAAATAGTCATTCCAGAAAACCCTCCCCACTTCGGTTTCTCCCTCTACTCTCCTCCCTCCCTCTCCCTCCTTCTCTGTTGGGTCTTCCCTTTTTATTTTCCATTTCTAGCTTCTCTTTAAGCATTTTTTTTATTTTAATGCTTTGCTTTTAAGATTTATTTATCTGGGCAGTGGTGGCATATATCTTTAATCCCAATACTCAGGAGGCAGAGGCAGGCAGATCTCTGACTTTGAGGCCAGCCTGGTCTACAGAGCAAGTTCCAGGACAGCCAGAGCTGTACAGAGAAACTCTGTTTCAAAAGTTTTTTTTATTTAGCATTTTCTCTTTTATTGAATCCTTGCCTGCACTCATCATTCTGCTGACTTAGCATTCTTTGCATTTGGAAGAACTGTACAATGTAAAAGATACATGGAAGTATATTTTACACTCTAATATTACAAACCAATTTAAATATCATAAGATATTTCTTAAAGTTTGATACTGATATTGTATATACATTGGACTCAGTGACAGACTTAGGTGAGTTTCTTGAGTTAGTTGTGATTCTTGGTTGTACATTTTCTTCTGATAACAATAATATATCTGCACTCAGATGTCCCAGGAAATGATGGTTAGCATCTAGTTCACACCTATTACAAAGTCTTATGTATGGTGTGAACTTGAGTGAGAAGCTCAAAAATAATGATGACACAAATGTTTGTTTCAAGTTATTTAATTTTGTGTTAGATTTTTAACTTAATTTTTGTTTACATGTGTATGTGTCCCTGTGTTGGAGTATGTACACATATATGCAAGTACCAGAGGAGGCCAGAGGAGGGCAGCAGATCCCTCGGAGTGTTGTGAGCTATCTGATGTGGATGCTGGAACCTAACTTGGGTCCTCTGGAAGAGCAGTATGTGCTCTCAACCTCTAAGCCGTCTCTCCAACCCATGTGTTAGGTTTTATCTCCTCTGGAACAAATAATTGAAAAGGACATGGCACAGAGTCGGAGAGGAGATGGGGACAATGGCACCAGTAAGATGGCTCGGCAGATAAAACTGCTTACCAAAGCCTGACTACCTGAGTTTGATCCCCTGGGTCCCGTGCGATGGAAGGAGAAGATGGAAGGAGAGAAGAGACTCCCAAAAGTTGTTCTTTGACCTTCACATGCACTATGTGACCCCCACCCCCACCCTCACCAACACATTACATAAGTAAATGCGTTTTTAAAAAAACTTTTTAAGGTACACAAGGGAAATGGTCACCTGTGCAGTGACAGGCTAGCCCGTGCGTGGCATTTGCTTTCAGGGTGCCGAGATATATCACTGACATCTTTGTTGCTTTTGTAGAAGAGGGATATGTAAAAATGTTTCTCCGAGGCCGCCCCGTGACCATGTACATGCCCAAAGACCAAGTGGATTCTTACAGTTTGGAAGCAAAAGCTGAGTTGCCAACCAAGCGGCTGAAGCTGGAATGGGTGTATCCTTTATGCACTGGCCAGATTGTCGGTGGGTGACTTCTGGAAGTCTAGTGGTAAAAGATTCATAAAAGTTCAATATTTTACTGTGAACTTAACAAAAAAAATCAAGTTTTCAAATGTGGCCATGTAGGAGAAGCAATTCCTGAGCAAGTACTCATGATTGTGGTTCCTGTCCAAATGCATACCCGCTGTCTTCCTGAAGAGACAACATGGAAATGGTCATTGTATAGACGAATGGTTTGGGGGCTAGAGCAATACATCACGTTTATGGCCTGCCTGTCAATCTAAAAGAACAGTTAGTTAGGCAGCCGCAGAGAAGCAAGCTTAGGAAAAATAATCAAAACTGGGTCAATTTAGGACTCTAATGACTGTGGTGGGACCTTTCGTTGTTCTCGATTTTTTGAGACAGGGTCTTACTATGTAGCCTAGCCTTGAACTGACAGCAATCCTTCTGCCTCAGTCTCCTGAGTGTTGGGGGTGTAGGCATGCGTTTCTGCCACTCAGTGGCGCGTACTTGTTTTCACCATGCAGGCAGGCTGCAGCAACCACTCTCCCCCTACAAAGACTTTGCACTCCAATGTCCAGTGATTGTCTGCCACTCACTGACTAATGTCACGCTCTGAAGACAAACTCCAAGATGTTGATTTAAGTCGATGCTGCCCTGCCTTCATTGACAGGAAATTAGTATTTGAGATTACGGAATCATATTCATGGAAGTCAAAAGATTAGATGTTGCTTGGCAATCTATTTGGGCGCATGTCATGGACAGGTTCTGCCTCTTGATTAAGTTGAGCAGTTTACTAAATCTAATCCAGAAAAGGTTATTCAGAGAATGTTTCCTTATTTGTGTTTTAAAAGATGTGAAACAATAAAATTTGCTCCAAACAAATGGCATTTTGGCCAGGTTATTTTTTACACTCAAGTTCAAGTGATGCTTTGCTTTCAGAAGTACACACGATAAAATTAACATAGGTCAGTGAGAGGGCTCAGTGGGTAAAGGTACTTGCTGCCAAGCCTGAGGACCTGAGTTCAATTCCTGGACCCACATGGTGGAAGGAGAGAACCGACTCCTGCAAGTTGTCTTTTGACCTCCACATACACACTATAGCAACCATGCACATGTGCACACATACACACACACACATACTCTCTCTCTCTCTCTCTCTCTCTCTCTCTCTATCTCTAAATAAAATGTAATAAATTTAAAAGGACACTAATAAATATTCCTAAAATGCTGGAGCAAGGTTAATTAATTCATTAATTTAATGAACAGTTAGAGATTATTTCAGGAATGTAGGTACTAAGATCTACTAGATATAGAACGTATTTTATTTTGTTTTGTTTGAGACAGGGTCTCACTATGCAGCCCCAGCTGGCCTGGAACTCCCAGAGATCCAATTGGGATTAAAAGCGTGCACCACCGTGCCCTGCACATGTTTCCTCTTCAGTGTTGTTTAAATTGGTAAAACTGATAGGAATAGCTGCCCAGTATTAGAGGCCTGTTGAATAAAGCAGTGCCTTACCAGCTCTTAAAGGAAACTGTTTTCACCTTGACGACACTAAGCTATGGGTACCGGGGGCGAGACTGTCGCAATAACTTGTACTTGCTTCCGACGGGGGAGACCGTGTACTTCATCGCATCGGTAGTGGTGCTTTACAATGTGGAGGAGCAGCTGCAGAGGCATTACGCGGGCCACAACGATGACGTCAAGTGGTGAGTCCTCACAAACAGCTTGTCACAACAGAGCTGAGCTAGCCTTAGCTGGAAGAGGTCAACATCGGAGCACATACGGGGGTGACGGTGGGGAAGCTGGGCTCCGAGGCCAGCCTGGGAAAAGCCAGTAAAGCTTTCTTTCTGTTCTCCGTGTTGTCTCTGGGCTCCCTGGCTCTGCTGCCAGATTCACACAGCTCTCTGTCTTCACTGCACTTCTATGTGACCAGATTACCTGATGGGGGGCGGGGTGGGGGGGGGGGAGAACAGCTTCAGGAAGCTTTCTTAACATACCAAATGTAAAAGACTTCAACCTGGGTCTTTAATTTTAGATAAAGGTAAATGTGCTTTGCTGTGTACTTATGGCTTAGTCTGATACGCCTATAATTCATTTTATAGCTTAGGGAAGACCTTGGAGTGATTGGATGGGTAGATGGATTTGTGGTCATCCTGGATCCCTGACTAGTGATAAAAATCCTAATTAACACACCCAGAAATTACTTGTAAGAAAGGGTGTGGACTAAGTCAGTGGTTCTAAGATTGAAGTGGTATTTTCCCAACAAAGGATGCCTTTCCTTAAGTTTGGAAGTCTTCAAGAAGAAATAAGGGGATTCTGATACATGAAATAACATTTGGGGGCTGAAGAGATGGCTGAGCGGTTAAGAGCACTGGCTGTTCTTCCAGAAGACCAGGGTTCAATTCCCAGCACCCATGTGGCAGCTCACACCTGCCTGTAACTCCAGTTCCAGGGCTTCTGACACCCTCACACAGAGATACATGTAGGCAAAATACCAATGATCACAAAATTTGAATAAATGAATAAATAAAATAACAAAGATCTCTGAGAGGCATCTTCTCTGGGTCTTATAGGTTAATATTAAAAAAAAAAGAAATAACATTTGTTGTCCAAGGTCTTTGGGCTGTTCGGGGAATTTGGGTGAGTGTGTAAGAAGCTAAGCAGAATGGATTCTTGTGTTAAAACTTTTGGAAGATTGTAGTTAATCAAAGGGAAGTAAAACCTGACTTTGTGGTGGAGGTGTCTGATAAATATCCTTGTTTTAGCCTAGCGGTCCATCCTGACAGGATCACCATAGCAACAGGACAAGTTGCAGGCACGTCTAAGGATGGAAAGGTGAGGTTTGTTCATTGTCTTCCTGTTTTTTGTAAGGAATCGGCAACAACCTCCTGAAAACAGTTTTGCTGATGAATCTACCTGGTTACGTGTAGTTACAGCATCTGGGAACTTCTGAGTCCTCCTATGCAAACTGAATGTGTCATCATGACCTTAAGCCCCACCCCAGAGCTCGCCTTAATTTCAACAAATTCTATAAACATTGTCACTGGTTATGGTGGTGCACACCTTTAATCCCAGCACTCAGGAGGCAGAGGCAGGCAGATCTCTGTGAGTTCGAGGCCAGCCTCGTCTACAGAGTGAGTCCCAAGACAGCCAAGGCAGTTATCCAGAAAAACCCTGTCTCAAAAAACCAGAGAAAGAGAGAGAGAGAGAGAGAGACAGAGACAGAGAGAGACAGAGACAGAGAGAGAGAGAGACAGAGAGAGAGAGAGAGAGAACAAATAATAGCAACAAAACAGCATTGTCTTGCCAAAGAATCGATTCTTGAAATTCTTTTTGGTTTTTCATAACAGGGTTTCTCTGTGTAGCTTTGCGCCTTTCCTGGAACTCACTCTGTAGCCCAGGCTGGCTTCAAACTCACAGAGATGGCTCTGCCTCCTGAGTGCTGGGATTAAAGGCGTGCGCCATCACTGCCTGACTCAATTCTTGAAATTCTTACCTCCATACATGATCAGCATGGAAAGACATTAATCTAATAAGCAGAGTTAAAATCACCAAGTAACCGTATGTTATGGGAAGTCCTTGGTCGGGAGTGCCCACCAGTGATCCCTTTCTCGGGTGGAGTTCGTGCCTTGTGCTGATCACAGAAGCTGCTGGGAGCTTCGGGCGAACTCTGCAAGTGCATTAGCAAGACTTCAAACTGGATTTTAAGGACGGAGGTGAGGGAACAAGTGGGGCCTAACAACTAGGACACTTCCAAGCTGGCTTCCGTGTGGGATTGTCATGTTTCCTTCAAAACTCTGATAGCTTCTCAAGTCCCTGATGGACATCTTGTCCTTGTGTGATGTATTACCTAAAACTAATCACAACGGGGACCTTCATTTTTATCAACGTATATCCGACCAGAAAACATGAACGTAGCCGTATCTGAGACGATGTATTCATAATATCCAATTTTTAACCATCAATTTCATGCTGTTTTTCATTGGCATTCTACACTTGCAAAGAGTGAAATAACAGAAGCCAGACTACTTTTATGTAAACTCATATAAATGGAGTGGTTATTCCTGTTTTAAAAAAGAAAAAGAAAGCCTGGAGGAGCTCTTGGAAATTAGAAACCGTTTACTCCGCCCTCTAGTGGCACGAAAGTGTATTTCCATTTCTGGCACTGGAACTGAATCTGAACCATCTGAGCTGTTTTTTGACCGGTGGGGAAGCCTAGAGAAGCCACATAATGGCACGTGGTGGCCAACTACTGGGAGACAAGGCTGAACTAGAACAAGGTTCATCTCACACCTGCCTTTGCACTCGGCACAATGCCCCCCCCTCTGCCCCGTGCCCTTCCATGATGACGAGCCTACTGATGGCACCAGGGTGCTATCTTTGGTAAAATGTCATTTCTAAAATTTAGAGAAACACAAATATCCAAAAGGAGTGTCACTTCCTCTGGTATGGTTGTCAGAGGCCGGCTAGGCAAAGTTTGAAACTTGGCAGGCTTCTCCTGACACGTCAGTTGCCCGCAGGGCCCAGTGCCTCCTGAGGCCACGGGGAATGCTTTAGTTACGTTCTCAGGTGGACTCCTCAAACGCAGAAAAAGGACTTTCTGTTTGACAAAACTGAAGTCGCTACCAAAATAATTTTATAGTTCCGAGGTAAAGAGAAGTAATTAGCTGACAGTCATAAACGGTGGCTGTATTCTTTCCAAACAGCAACTGCCACCACATGTGCGCATCTGGGATTCTGTGACACTGAGCACTCTGCATGTCATTGGGATAGGCTTTTTTGACCGGGCTGTCACTTGCATCGCATTCTCAAAATCTGTAAGTATGAACATGTACAGGGACACATTTCTAGTACAACATTTCCAATCCAACATTTCCAGCCATGTGGCTTCCAGCCTTTCTCAGGGCATACTGATCCAACAGACCCATATGTAAGGCACTTCAGTTTGGAGACTTACATTCACACTCGATTGTACACGTACACGTTCACACCAAACACTCCCATTTGTTTACCCGCCTAGGGCTTTGCTCTGCATATAATCTTACAGAAGCCATGTGCCTGGCCAGGAAAACAGGACTCAAAAACAACGAGTGTGCGGTCTTCATCTATGATATAATGGACCCTTTCTGTGTGTTGGGGGGGTGGTATGTGTCTGCAGGTGCACATGGTGGGGGTGAGCATGCATGTGTGTGCATGCAGAGGCCAGAAGTCAACCTCACCACAGTGCTGTTCCTCAGTTTCCTTGTTTTTGAGACAGTGTCTCTTGCTGAGACCCGGGGCTCTCGGATTCAGCCAGGGTGGCTGGCAGCAAGCTCTAAGGATCTACCTGGCTCTGCCTCCCCCATGTTGCACATGTGTTACAAGTGCACACCACCGAGCAGGTGGTGGCAGTGGTGGCGCATGGCTTTAATCACAGCACTTGGGAGGCAGAGACAGGCAGACCTCTGTGAGTTTGAGGTCAGCCTGGTCTACGAAGCTAGTTCCAGGGCAGCCAGGACTATTACACAGAGAAACCCTGTCTTGAAAAGAAAAAACGAAATGAAACAAAACAAAAAACCCAAAAAGCCAAAACAAGTGCACACCACCACACCCAAGCTCTGGGTACTGAGGATCAGACTTGG
>CABHPH010148158.1:0-13267 GCA_902168325.1 Peromyscus nudipes | reverse complement strand
AAAAGAAAGAAAGAAAAGAAAAAAGTAAACGATCATGTTTTAGTTATTTGTCCCACTTTCTCACGTGCAGTCTTCCCGTGAATGCTTTTTCTTGGCAGAACGGAGGAAGCCATCTCTGTGCTGTGGACGACTCCAATGACCACGTGCTGTCTGTGTGGGATTGGCAGAAAGAAGAGAGACTGGCTGACGTGAAGGTCTCGCTCAAGTCATTCACTGGGGCTAAGCCACACCCCCCAGGGCATTGCCCGCACAGCCAGCGGGCTCCAGGGCTGCCCACCACCCCTACCCCTGGGAACAATCCTTCTTGTCAGATCTCTTTGCTTCTATCTCTCTTCCCTCCTGAGATCCTGCCGAAGACCTGCCAGGGTGTTTCCTGCCCTCCAGGGTCTATAGATTTTTTTCTTCCTTATTTCATAGTGACAAACCTAATTTTAATTCATTTGGTCACTGTGTGCTCCCTTTCCTTCATTCAACAAACCCAGGTGCCCACTATGTGCTGGACTGCCGCCCATGAGGGGTGCCTGAGGTGGGCAATGACTGAGGTGTGCTCAGGACCTGCCCATCTCTAGGGCTGCAGGAGAGATGGGTGCCAGCACCCCTGAGGTCAGGACTCTGCTTCTAGTCCACTTTGCACAGAATGTTGAATTGACATTCCTGTAGCTCTCTCTTAAGGTTTTCTTCTGTCAAGAGCACCCCTGGGTTCCTATTTTTATAGAACTGACTTCTCATTTCTCCTCTTGGCATCTGTCAGCCTCAGCTAACCTAACCCTAGAGAAAAACATCATTTGGCCTTCCTTGGATAGCATTAGGCTTGCTCAGACAGCCTTAGCACCTTACGGGAGGTTGCACTTAGACAGCCTTAGCTACTAAGCTGTCTGTCCCGTGTCTGGGATGCAGACCTATATTCTAATCAGATGTGTTTCCTAGCCTGACATTCCCTGTCTTCTAATGTTGCCAGCAGGAATGAACGGGGTTCACCCTGTGTGCCGGGTTAGAAGCAGCCAGAGGCAGTATTCTAGCTAAGATTATGAACATAGACCTGAGTCATTACATAGAAGCAATAGTCAGGGCTGGATGCAGTGGACCAGGATGCCTGTCCTGGAAGTAAGAGTATGGATTGAGAGGTGCTGATGTGGCTCCCCTCATGAGGCCCCAAACTGAAGAACTCCTGGGGAATCAGGGCAGCTGCAGTGAGCAAGGATAAGGCAGCCATAGGATGGATGGAGTCCTGGGACCTCCCTAGAGGACCTAGTCACTGGGGAGAGGGAAGGGGGTGAGACATCTGCACAGCCAGTCTCAAAGCTGCCTTGCCAGTGCTCCCTGGGGCTCCCAGCCACAGGGCAGAAGACAAGGGGGGAAAGAGGCAGCAGCCAGAATAACCATGCAAAACGAAGTCAGTGGGGCTTGAGAGGCCCAGTGCCCTGTTTAACCCGTTTTGTTAAGCATTGTAAGAGGCCTGTGGCATTTGATTCTCCGTTTTTGTTTTTGTTTTTTTTCTCGAAGTGTTCGAACGAAGCTGTGTTTGCTGCGGATTTCCACCCCACAGACACCAATATCATAGTCACCTGTGGGAAGTCGCATCTTTACTTTTGGACCTTGGAAGGAAGTTCCCTTAACAAGAAGCAAGGGTTGTTTGAGGTGAACCGCACTATCGGCTCAGTTTGCCTGCGAGGCACATGGGAGGGGCTGGGTTTTAAGGGAGCGTCCAGACAGTTCAGTCTTAGCACTTGTTTTAGTGACCAACATGAGGTGTGGAGAAAACGAGACTCCCTTGGGGTCCCCCGATGGTGGGGAAGCCCTCCACACCTTGAGAATCTCCCTGGTAATAAAATGGAAAGAAAAGTCAGGCCCTTCTGACGGGGCGGCTAGCGGTGAGGAGCCTGAGACAGACACTTGCTCCTGGGATGGGCACCCTGGCTTTGCTAAGGGTGGCGGGGACTTTCTCTGCTCTGTCCCCCATTCCTCGTGCCCCCCCATCACCCTGCTCGTCTGCAGCTTTAGGATTCCACAGCCATTTAGGGTTGCCATAAATCTCCTTCTCCTAGAGTGACTCATCTGGAGGCCCACGTTTCCCGACAGTGCAGAAAACTGAAAGGCCACCAGGGTGACAGCAGAGACTGGCACCATCCAGCTGGGGTTGATGGGGTCCTAGCTTTATTAAACCAAATAAAAGGATGTCTTCGGCAAATAATATCCCTGTGCATACTTACTACATTCCACAGAAACAAGAGAAGCCAAAGTTTGTCCTTTGCGTGACGTTTTCTGAAAATGGTGATACCATTACCGGAGATTCAAGTGGCAACATCTTGGTGTGGGGAAAAGGTAACAAGCAGTTGTCCTGAAGCCATTTGGTGGTTTTGGTAATGTTGTAACTAAGACATTGGAGGTGGCCTGTGTGGAAAGGAGCTGCTGGTGTAACGTACAGGACGACCACTAAGTTCCAAGTTGCATAGGTGTGTTTGTGTGTGTCGTTTTAGTGAAACCCGGAAGCTAGGATGGAAGAAAACAGGGAAGTATTAAGAGTTGTTGGCATTACATATACCATGGTAAAGGCTTTTTAAGGCCAGGACACTATGATGGAGTTAATCATTTTGCTGGGAGAGCTATTAGCAGATGGTAAAGCAGAAGTTATTAATGGGTATTAGAGCCGTGGCCTATGTGGGTAAATTTTCTGGTCCACATAGCATGTGGCAGACATTGCTGGAGTGCCGCCAACACCAATACAGATGAGACACATGTGCGCAGGCCAGATCTGAATCTCCTACAGTTAGAGAAGCGACAGCATCACTCGGAAAAGAGGTGCCAGTTAAGTCCAGCGAGAATCTACCAGTTTTCTAGGTTCAGGAAGACACACCCTCCTGTCTTCCTGGGTCTCAGAATTGGGTCTGGGAATGCAGGGGGAGACAGACCTCCCATTGTAATTTCAGAATGACGAGGGGTGTGGTTGTTTGTTTGTTTGTTTTTGGTACCTACTGTAGACAATGCTCATCTGACCCTTAGAACAGCCCTGCAGGGTAAGCTGTAGCCCCATTCCACAAATGGCTAAGAAGAAACAGCCCACTATGGAGAAATCAGAGAGTATAGGCAGAGTCCATGTTCGCAGACATGCAGCTCCTGTGATACTATGCTTTCCTCAATTGCAGAGCTGTCTGGTTCCTGCATGCTAGGGCTCTGAGAAAGTCAGAACTCTGAGTCCTTCCTAGGAATGTATTAAAATAATATCATAACCTACCACAACACCTTTAAAACAAACTGAAATGGGACTAACAATGGCCAGAGGCTAGCTAGCCTTGTGGTCCTGTTCGGGCTAATGGTGCTTTTCCTGGTATGTTTAGGTACCAATCGGATAAGCTATGCAGTCCAAGGGGCCCATGAGGGTGGCATTTTTGCACTTTGTATGTTGAGAGATGGCACACTGGTGTCGGGAGGAGGGAAGGACCGGAGGCTCATTTCCTGGAATGGAAACTATCAAAAGCTTCACAAAACAGAGGTAAGCCACAGCGTGGACCCTGTACCTATTTATTCACCTGATGCATTTGTCTATGGTTTGGAATCTTCAGCTCAGAGTTTTGAAAAAAAATTAGATTAATTTTTATGGGGGGGGGGCAACAATCTTAGAAAAATCAGAGAGGCAGTTTATGTACAACTAAAACAAAATAGGACTTGAGGCTACTCGACACTTCCTATTTGAAACATTGTTTTAGTAGACACAGTCTTCATTTTCCAAGGGACCCTTATGAGTGTTTGTATTTATCTCCAGAACCTTTCTCTTTTCTCGAATCCCCAGCATGCTGCTCGTGTACAGCGTCACTGTGAGCCGGGTGTATGGGGCACCCGTTTTTTTTCACAGCTCTCCCTGAGGGCCTGCACGCTTTCTAACACTTCCGGTCCTTTGCGGTTCATTTCGCCACCTAAGACCTGGAGAGCAGACTGTCTTTCCACGGGAGCCGAAGCAGGACACCCGACATCCAGCAGCCTCACTGAGGTCTCTCCCTCTAGTTCCAAGTCATGAGCAGGCAGGTTGCAAAACTGGCATCAGTGTGAGGGGCAGCACTCCATCCCTAGCGTGTGATGGCATGTAGATTGTGAGTCGCACACTGCATGTTTGGGGCAGTATGAAGCTGTGGTTTATGGTTACTTGGTAGAGAAAGGCTTTCATCTGAGTTTTAGCAGTCCCTTCCCTTTCCATGATTATTTGATAGTATACTTTTATTTATATATTTTGTGTGTGAAAGAGTGTGTGTGTGTGATGTGTATGTGGTATGTGCACATGTGTGTATATGGGAATACACACCCATGCACATATTTGCGGAGGCCAGACAAGGATGTCGGGTGTCTACCCTATCACTCTCCACCTTAGTTCCTTGAGACAGGGTCTCTTGGTGAACCTGGAGCCAGGCTGGCAGCCAGCAAGCCTCAGCAATCCTCCTGTCTCCACTATACCCCATGCTGGGGCCATAGGTGTGAACAGCTGTGCCTGGCTTTTTACATGGTGTTAGAGATCTGCATTCAGGTTCTAATGTGTGTCCTCTTCCCAACTGGCATCTCCCCAGATGCTCATGAAGACCTTAGCATTTTTTCTTTTTTGACGCAGCATCTTGCTACATAGTCCAGGATGACCTTGAGCTCAAGTGTAGCCCAGGCTAGCCTCAAACTCACAGCAATATTCTTGCTTCAGCCATCAGAGTTCTGGATATGTATGTCAAAACATCATGGGTGTATTTTAAAGATATACAGTTTTTATTTGCCATGTGTATCTCAGTAAGACTCAGCACTCCAGAGACAGGCAGAGGCAGAGACAGGAGGACCTCTGTGAGTTCGAAGTCAGCCTGATCTACATAGAGAGTTCCAGGACAGCCAGGACTATGTAGAGAGACCCTGTCTCACAACAAACAACAACAAAAGAAAAGAAAAACAAAAAGGAGGAGAACGAGAAACAAATAGGGGCTGGGCAGATGGTTCAGAGGTTAAGAGCACTTATTGCTCTTGCAGAGAACCCAGGTTAAGTTCCCAATATCTGCGTGGCTGCTCACAACCTTCTGTAGCTCCAGTTTGAGAGAATCTGACATCCTCTTTTGGCTTCCGTGGGCCCTGCACACATGTGGTACACATACGTACATGCAGACAAACATTCGTAAATATAATAAAAAACAAATCTTTGAATGAAAAGAAAGAATATGTGAATGGTTACATTATTATGTGAGGTTGATGTGGGAGAAAGTACTTTATAAGTAACAGATGAGGTGAGACTGTATTGTCAACTGGGAGATCACTCATCACATTATAGTATAGTCTATTAGAGGAACAGAGGAGATTTCTATATATTGATAGTACTGACTAATTTGGAGATTTGCAAAGATCTAAGACCACATCTTTGGACAGGCCTGCCCAGCTTATCACTGACAAGGGAATTTGGAAGACCTGGGGAAGTCATCTAGTTTCATCCCTGTTCCTTAATTACACAGTGCCCTAAAGTTTCACAGAACTCTTGAGTCCTGGGATCAGATTGAGACTTGTGGGGATGGGGTTCCCACATTGCTCCAAGAAGCCCTGTGTTTGTCTGTCTGACTGAGCTGTTGGATGTGGTTCCATCTCCAGCATCACTCTTCAGGGTTCACCCTTAAAGAACCCTGCTTAAAGATCACCAGCAGGTTCTGGACCCCAGGTCTTTGTGCATGCCAAAAAAATCTCTGGCAATCATCTAGGACCCCGTTTGTGAAGACCAGTCCTGCATGGACGTCCCTACGTGACTGAGTTAGACGCTGCCTTTCTAAGCCTTTCCTTCAAATTCCTTGTTTCCAGCCTCCACGATGGGTACACTCTCGGTCCCTTTCCTCAGAGTCAGTGTTTCTGTTCCTGCCCTCTTTCCCTTACATCATCCCCTGTGCTTCAGTGTGGATAAGTAGCCGCCATCTCCTGGCATTGGAAGTCCTTGATCACACTCATGCCATGCCATCTCAGAGGACGGTAAAGCTGAGGGACCAGGACAACACGTCACATATGCTGAGTGTGTAACACCAGCACCAAAAAAACATGACTCTTTTGTAATAGGATTTACGCCTTTAATCCCAGCACTTGGAAGGCAGAGGCAGGCGGATCTCAGTGAGTTCAAGGCCAGCCTGGTCTACAGAGTGAGATCCAGGACAATGAGGAATGTTACACAGAGAAACCCTGTCTTGAAAAACAATAATAATAATAATAATAAAGATTTGATCGGCATTTGAGGGAATGTGCTATGCATTGCTGGTCATGGGCATTCTATTGTTAAACTGTAAAGAAAGTACCAGAACCTATTCTGGCATCTCAGATGACATCCATCACTCACCATGCAGCTTTTCCACTGCACAGAATTTCATTCCTTTTCTCCTTTATAATTTTTCTTGGAAAAAAAGTTTTAGTTTTGAATTTGTGTGTGTGTGTGTGCGTGTGTGTGTGTATACATGTGTGTGTGTGTGCATGTGGAGGCCAGATGTCAACTTCTGGTGCCATTCCTCAGGAGCCATCCACTTTATTCTTTGAGACGGCATCTCACTGAGCCATGGGGCTTGCCGATTCACCTAGGCTGCCAACAGCAGGCTGCTGGATTTGTCCACCTCCATCTTCCCACTGCTGGGATTGCAAGCCCTCACTACCTCATGTGACTTTTACCTGGGTTCCAGAAACCAAACCTTGGCTCTTGAGCTTGCCTGGCAAGTGCTTAACTGACTGAGCTATCTCCTAGAATCCCACTCTGTAGCCCAGGCTAGCCTCTAACCCCTAGCTGTCCCTCCTCAGGCTCCTAAGCACTAGGAGTCCAGGCAGGCTCCAAAGCACCAGCTCAGTCACTGCCCTGCCGTAAGTCTCTGCCAACATACACCTCAGGTAGAGACCGTGGCAGGGCAGGCTGCTTCTCAGTGTGCTGGGCCTGGATGCCTCCTGACAGCCCCTGGGCCCAGCCGCCCCATCGAAAGAACATACTTCCCTTTAGCAGAGTGAACTGTTCTTTGCAGGGTCATTCCAAATGTCTCCCCCGTGCCCCTGTATACTTGTCAATGTGCACAGTGACACTGCTCAGGACCACTTTGAAGTTAAGAGAGGTTTTTGGAACTCTTACACTTCTCAGGTTTTATCAGATCCTGAGGCAGGAGGCCTAACAAGTCTAAAGGATAGACTAGCCAGTCTCTCTGTCTCTCTCTGTCTCTGTCTCTGTCTCTCTGTCTCTCTGTCTCTCTGTTTCTCTCTCTCTTTCTCTCTCTCTCTCTCTCTCTCTCTCTCTCACACACACACACACACACACACACACACACACACACGGTTTAGGGTTTTGATCACTTGCTCAACAGAGAGCTGTGGTATCTCTATAACTGAGTTCCTCTTCTGGGCGCATATATAAAACTGTCATAAAGGTCAGCATGTGACACAAATATTTTTAATGCCTGAGCTAAATGCTGGTACACGTCTATAATCCTAGCACTTGGGGGAGACTGAATCAGGAGGATTACCTTGAGTTGGAGGCTAGCCTGGTTTGCATAGTAAATTCAGGGCTAGCCTGACCTACACTACAGTGAGACCTCTCAAAAAAAAAAAAAAAAGCCAACTGAATGAAACCTTAAATCTTTGTTTTCGTGTGACTCTTTACCGTACAGATTCCCGAGCAGTTTGGCCCAATCCGGACAGTGGCTGAGGGGAAGGGCAATGTCATCTTGATAGGCACGACTAGAAACTTTGTCCTGCAAGGCACCCTGTCAGGGGACTTCACACCCATCACTCAGGTACTGTCAGCCTGGCAAATGCCAAACCCTTACACTCTGTCGTTAGTACGGATATACGTGAGCATTGGAAGAGGGCTGGCTCCTGAGCTTCCTGGTGGGATGACCTACTTCAGAGTCGTGTTTTGTGTCGTGATTAAGCTGGGGAGGAACGAACTGACGAGACAGTCATTCAGGCATGACGTAGGTAGGCTCCTTTGCGACCGCGAGATCTCACGGTCCCCATGTCTTGGTTCTTCGTAGGGTCACACTGATGAGCTCTGGGGGCTGGCCATCCATGCCTCCAAACCTCAGTTCTTGACCTGTGGACATGACAAGCATGCTACTCTCTGGGACGCTGTCGGTCACCGGCCCGTCTGGGACAAAATCATAGAGGTAAATGTGCATGCTGCCTTTCTGGTTTCCTTATAAAAACTCATCTGGGATGTATGTTTGCATGAAGTTAACAGTGATAAGAAGTTGTTTGAAAGCAACGTTTTGTCTTTTAGTAATTACTTTGTTTTTAAGGATGCCTCCAATGTCCTCACCCATATCATGTTGAAGTTTTCTATTGAACTTTCTCAACAGCAGGTTAGCATCTCCACGCGGATGATCAGGGTTCCTGAGAGCACATTTAACTGACCCAGGTGCTGAGAAAGTCTTGTGAAGAGCCTGTGTTCTGTGATGGCCTGTCTAACAGAGTTATAAGCCACACTGAGGACATGGGTTCATGTATCCTCTATGGAGTTTGAAGGCAGAGATAAAGCTTTCGTTTTGAACTTTACAGGGAAACATAGATTTCTTATCAGAGCCCCAAATCCCTTCCCCAGAACGGAGATCAGGCTGGCGTCCCTGGGCTTTTGGCACACCAGGCTGTGAATGTGTTGTATTGTCCTTTGTTCCTACAGCTGCCCTGCAGGTTGAAAAATTTTAGTTTTTCTCTGACTATTCATCAGGAAAGTGGGGAACAAAGAGGCTAAGTTAGTAAGTGGGGTCTGGAGGATGGCTCAGTGGTTAAGTGCACGAGCTGCTCTGCAGAGGACTGTGTTCCGTTTCCAACACCCACATGACAACTCACAACCATCTGTGACTCCAGTTCTAGGGTATCTAACACCTTGATCTGGCCTCTGGGGTCATTAGGCATGTGCATGGTGCACTTACATACACGCAGACAAAAAATTTATACTCATAAAAAAATAAGTGACTTAGTTGCCCAGCTCAGACTGACTCCCAACCCCAGGCTGTGTTGTTCTATCCCACTGCAGTAAACCACAGGCAGCCTCCATTGGTTACTTGTGTCCTGACAACTCACACACCCCATATAAGGAAACAGCCCTCTCAGAGTGCCTAGGATCATGCGTTTACTCCCTGCAAAGCTGCTGGTATTTCCAAGGGCCTGGGACTGGGTCTGGCTCTCCTGTCTTCCACTTTCAGAGAAGACTGTCACAGGGTGCTGGTCACTGCAGCCAGCTGAGGCCCAGGGTAGAGGGTCTGAAGGGTAGGCATTCCCACTGCATTGAGGGAGGGCAGCCCTTCTGCAGTTCCATGAGCCTAGCCACCAACCGAGAGCCCTGACACTCCACCTCCCTGCCTGTCACCAGGCAGCTAACTGCCCTGGCCTAACATAACTTTGAGACCAGGACGGGCAACCACAGCCCTACGGTGTCCTAGATCTCTTCCCACCATCCTTGATGGATAGGAGCCCTTAGCCTCTCCACACCTTAGCAACCCGTATGAAAATACTTGTGTGGTTCAGGTGAGCTGTGTTTACAGAAACAGCTTGTCGGGTATCGGGTCAAGGGAACCCAAGTTCAGCTTGCACATCGGCAGCACCAGCCTGAGCGAGGACCACCTCTTTTGGAGTCAGCTAAAGATGTCGTGACTGGTATTGAGCCTCTGTCGGCTCTTGTGGTTTCAGTTGATCTGGTAGCAGCTCTGTGCCTCCAGTGTCCACTCCTGCCCTGTGTTGTGTTCCCAGATAGATGGAGCACACCATTTGACCAACTTTCTATTGAGCCCAGGGGTCAGCAAGAGGTCTGGACACACAAGCTATAGCCCAGAAGAAGAGCATTAGTCTGTCTGCCTTTTGTGACTACTGTAGATAGGATAGGCTATAAGACAACAGAGAGAATTGGCAAGGACAGACCTGTACTGCAATTGCAGTGCGACACGGATCCCAGGGGGACCGCGTTTCTTCTGGGGAGCACAGAGGCTTTTCAAACAGAGCCGGGGAGCCTGGGAAGAGTACTGCGCGGGTGGGTTTTGTGCTGTCTTGCTGTGTCTGGCCGTCTACTTACACTTCCTTTAAAATATTTTAGGATCCAGCTCAGTCTTCCGGTTTTCATCCTTCAGGGTCTGTGGTTGCCGTTGGGACACTGACTGGGAGGTAAGCCCGGCCCCCCGCCTCCCTGCCCCCACCCCGCCCCCAGCACAGCCTGTGCTATCAGAGTTATGGAGAGCAGCTGGATGTCTGAGCCTCCCCAGAGGCAGAGGCAGGGGCATGCCAGCTTTGGCTGCATCTTCTCTGTCCCAGTGATTTACTGAGAATTAAGTCAAAACCCGAAAGAGAAACTGAGTCCTTCCCATTTGAAACCTTGAGGAAAGCCATGGATCTATCAATGCATCTCCTCCTCAGCTCCACCCCCACTGCATCCCATCTGCCTCCGGCTCCAGAGGCCCCAGAGTAGTGATTCTCAACCTGTGGATCACAAGTCCCAAACTCATTGGAAAAGACGAACATTTACAGTAGCGATACTACAGTTGTGAAGCAGCAACGAAAATAACTTTGTGGCTGGGGGTCATCACAACACGAGGAACTGTATTAAAGGGTCGCAGCATTAGGAAGGTTGAGAATCACTAGGCAAGAAAGCATTCCAAAGCCCTGAGAAATGAAACCTGCTTTCTCAGCTGGAGAAACCTTCAGCCCTGTGGACAGTGCCCAGATGCTGGGCCTCATGTTCAGACTCGGCTTCCTCTCGCCAGCCTCCGCTGACACACTGGGCAGCAGGTCTGCATTCGCTCCCCAGCTTCCCCGTGTAGCAGCCGTGCATCTGTGAGACAGTTATGTAAACTCTGACTGTCTTTCCTGTCTGTGAGCTATGGTAATTCCACCAACACGGATGACTGAAAAAGCCATGTACATGGGAACATCTGCTGAGCTGGCTAGCGAGTGACAGCGGCGGCTGGTATTATGGTTTGGCTGTGCTTCCATTTTGTTTGACTCAATAGAGCAGCCCTCGGGGGATGTGCTCCAAGACCCCTGCTGGATGTCTAAGAATGTGGTTGGTACAGAACCCCCTGTAGCCTGGCTCTTTCCTCTTATACATGCCTGGGATAAAATTTGATGGAGTAATGTGGCTCAGTGAGAGGTGAGCAACGGTAACTAATGATCAGATGGATCCGTTGTGACTGTAGACATTCTGTACGTATGGTTTTGTCTCAAAGCATCTGGTTATGGTGGACTCATCTCCCCTGTGGTGGGATAAAATGATTAGGTTCCTCACAGAGATGAAATGAAGTGAAAAATGTCCTTGGACCAGACACAGTGTAAAACTTACAAATTTTTCTTTTGATTTTTCTGTTCAATATTTTCATGCTTGAGGTTGAAAAGGGCAGTGAAGTCATAGAGAGCAAACCCCTGGATGAGGAGGACTGAGTCTATTATAGCTCCAGCTATAATATTCTTAGATGCTCCCTCCCATCATCCCTTTCCTAAAAGCATACCACTCGATTCTGTTTCTGTACCTGTGGGGTTTGTAAAGACAACTACTCACAAGTCATAGTAACAGTGTCTTAAGAGTCTTTCTGCAAAATGTTTGCAGGGGAGGGCTGGAGAGATGGCTCAACAGTTAAGGGCACATATTGTTCTTGCAGAGGACCCAGGTGTGTTCCCCAGAACTCATAGCAGGCTGCTCACAGCCATCTCTAACTCCATCTCCAGGGGATCTGGCACCCTCTGCTGGCCTTCTCTGGTACTGCATGTGTGTATAAAAACCCACACAGACTCACTGTACACGTGATTTATTTTTTTATCAAAAAAAATGCTTGCATGATGACACTCATGTGCACATACAGGCACACATGGACTCTCTTTGAGACATCAGAGCTTTAATTCAGTAGACCCTTCCCTCTGAAGACTCTAGCAGCCTCATGGACATCACCATCTGCTGACAGGGGACATGTGGCAGTGTTCAGAATTGAAGTATCCTAGGATAAAATAGATGACACATGTGACCTAATCCTACCACTTTATCTACTCCACCTACATTTTTGATCCCAGGACTAAATACTCAGCGGAAAGCAACATATAGGTTTCATGAAGGCCCCCAGGGATGGGTAGTTAGATCCTGAGTGGTGGACAGGACGGCAGTACCTCTGCATCCATCATCCAGGTCTGAAACCACAGCAGCCAGAGCCACAGCTGGGGCCCGGGAGCTCCATCATTCTGACGCTTAACACACCCTGTTTCCTGCTCCCTGGCCTTAGGAGAAGCATTGATTAGTCCCAGCACAGCATGGGGGGCGGGGATCAAACTGTGCTAGCCCCTCGCCTCTCTACCCACAGTCTGGGGTTCCCCTCCTCACCCTGCACCAGAGCTCTGGGGCAGCCACCTCATGTCCGTGGCTCTCGGCTGTACCTTTGACCACAGGCTCTGATGCCAGGTTTTGCTCATGGCCAGGGCTTTCCTGCCTCCCGTGTGCAAACAAGACCCTGAGAAAGCCTCAGTGCTGAGTTCTGAAGGGTGTGTGGTGGTTGTCAACGCGCCGTTCCTTACTGGTGGGGGGGGGAAGCTGGTGTGGAGGGAATTTCCCTGGATGAGAGCCGAGCATGTTTACACAGCCCCGCGATTAACAGGCTCGTGCTGTTGGACAGCCTTGCATTGCACAGACAGCTCAGTGCATGTGTCTCACGTTTACAACAGGTGGTTTGTGTTTGACACGGAAACGAAGGACTTGGTCACCGTCCACACAGATGGGAACGAGCAGCTGTCCGTGATGCGCTATTCACCAGGTCAGATGCAACTTTCACATTCTCAGGAATGATGCCATTCTGTACAAGAAACAAGTTGACTACTCTCCTCCAAGGGGAGGGCGACTTAACTCAAGCATGCACATAGCTGTGGTTTGTAGGGTTTGCACTCCCCGCCCCCGTCACTGTGCAACTGTGTTTTAATTTTGTATTACAAAGTCTCTGTCTCTCTCTCTGTCTCTCTCTGTCTCTGTCTGTCTCTGTCTCTGTTTCTCTCTGTCTCTCTGTCTCTCTGTCTCTCTGTCTCTGTCTCTCTCTGTCTCTCTCTCTCTCCCTCTCATTTCTTGAGGCAGGATTTCTCTGGCTGTCCTGGAACTCACTCTGTAGACCAGGCTGGCCTTGAATCCCCAGAGATCCGCCTGCCTCTGCCTCGCGAGTGATGCAGGGATTAAAGTCCCGCACCACCACACCTGGCTTGTGTTAGAGAAAACTCAAACAGAATTAGACAGAGTATCAGGGTGAGGTCCCCACCCCATCACCAGGCTTTAAAGTGATACTCTGTTGCCTTCATG